>LPNX010097149.1:9258-54562 GCA_001517045.1 Pseudotsuga menziesii | reverse complement strand
CAAAAATGTCACATAAAGTGTTGGGCCTTGCCTACTCCTTATTAAATGTTGGTTTGGTATGCTCCTAGATAAGTTAAATGGTGCTTTTACATGATATATTTTTTTAATTTATTAATTGATTTTTTCAACATTTAGCTTTTGTATGAAGACAATGTATGTTTATTTGAAATTTGTATATTGGTAATTGTTGATTTTATACAAGTATTTATTTCTAATTACTTGAATATGCCATAGATTAGCTCGATGCATTTTAATATCTATTATCATATAGTTCAATATTCATGTTCATTTAATTTCGAGTACGGTCCTTGAATTTTTAAAATGTTTGGCATATTTGTAGCATGTTGTGAATGAGTTCAAGGAATAACTTGATGTCTTACTAAGAAACACTATCATGTATTTTATTTTTACCTTTATGTATTTTAATATGTTAGATTTGTATAGAAAATTGGCTAGGATATGTTGTTGCATCAAGGTGGTTTAATTTTCATAGGTCATTGCATTAGGTTCATGTGGAGATGTGAGAACCCAAGTGGCCTAGAGAATTATTTTAATCTTGTACATATGCTTTAATCTTAGAAGTTAATGATGAAAGTGATAGGTATTTTAAATCCTATTTAAATGATTTTTAAAACATGACCATCCCAAAATTGTGAAAAATAAGTGAATCACTATTACAAACTCTTAATCTATAATGGGATGTAACAAAGATATCAATTTAATTTTTTTAAAGATAATATGGTCCTACCATATGAAGTCAACATGCTTTGTTTTCCATATCTTATCGATATTATAGATAGAACATGTAGTTATTAGTATTGAATACCATGTAAGCAATTACCATAACTATAAATCTCTTATGCGGTAAGGACCATACTTATTTGATTACACTAAACTTAGTTATATCACAATGATCATCGTTGTCTTCTTGGAAGATGTAAACTACTTAGATTACCATAATATTTATACATGTGTACACATGGGTGATCTAACTTGGAACAATGAATATCCGTAATTGCGGTTCTAATTACATCAACGGGTTGTACACATCTAGCCAAGCGTGTAAGGTTGAAACCATGGAAATCATACTAGTTCAGTAATCATATTGGAATAAGATTGATCATCTACATAACATACACAATTACTAGATAAGATTAATGGGTAGTAGTAATGGATCTTCCTACTACTTATGTGATATATAGAAACAAGGAATAATGGGATGCAACAAATTTGAGATCATGATGTTGTAATAGAGGATACAATTATTATATAGGAGTATTCATAAAAGTATTATAACAAAGTAGTAGCAGGCATGAAAGTAGAGAAAATTTTCATTGGCACAAAGCTCTTTAAAAACTCCAGAGGTGCGGAAGTCTAATAGTCCAGAAAACATGCATGTCAAGTAACTTAATTAAGAAATCAATTATTGCTACAATAATAAAGAGAGAAAAAACTATGATTCCCGATCTCTAAAAATTAGACAATTAAAAAGGAAACTGAAGTCAAGAAAAAACCTTACATCGTTGAAGTGAAAAACACATTCACAATGACAGGAAACCCTTCAAATTCGATTGTTTGTGAATTCCTTCTAATAAGTATTCGACACAATGTCAAAGGGATCTAATAATAATAGGATGAGAAAGGGAGGAAGACAGTAATCCCATCATAATCGAGAGATTGTGACTATCATAAAAACATGATGCCTCAAACACATAGTGAGTGAAAACCATAGAGGGTGAAGAAAAGGTGAAGAAAGTTGGGAAAACAGTGTCAGATCATTCAAAAAACATAGTTCATGTCGTGGATTGGGAAGTTTTTATATATATACCATTATTGTTTCACAGTTTTGAAAGGAGTCAAGGAGGATTTTAGATCCCCTTTATCTATGGTGGGGGCCTTGGGGTCTTCTCCTAATCCTAGAAGGAATTTTCCATCAAATGGGAAGGATTTAGAGAAAGCATGATACCAATGAATAGGAAGGATAAACTACCTATGCTTTAAAAAACAAATCAAAACTAACGAGGCATAAAAACAATTAATATCAAAAAAATTGATTTATTTTCAGGAATTCAACGTTTCAGTTTAAAAACAATAAGAACCTATTGATAAAATATCATTGATGTCGAATACTTACCTAGAAAAAGATGAATGTCGAATCTCGTCGGATCGCGAACCAAGCTCCAAGTCCAATCCATGTACAAACGTTTCAATCTACAACTACAACAAATATGCCTGCAAGGTGGATGAAGTGTAACAAGTGCCACAGTGCCAATGGTGACAAGGTACCCACAGTGGCAAAAAAAAATGTTGAATCACATAATAGTCAATCCACGTCTGTGGTCTTCCCTTGGTGGAAGAGGTAGCAGGGTGTCGAAATGGAATATGTGGCACAGTGTAGAAGTTGGTAGAGAGGGGGTACTAGGTTTCCCAATGTGGTAGAGTGGTAGAAGGATCATGCCCTAGTTGGAAGGGCATGGGTACTGTAATGTCCCTGTTGTATCGCCTTAAATTTTTATGATTACTATTGTGTATTGTACTTGCTTCCGGTGAGGAGCTCAAGGCCAAGGCCCCACCAAAAGCAAAAGAAACCGTGCAGCTTATGCAATTTAATTACCTAAGTGATAAGCTTAGGGGACTTAATATTTCAGCGAAACTTAATACGACTGGAAATTAATCCACTAGGGAAGGGAAACAATAAGAGGAAACTCACAGGACGAATAAAAGTAACGAGGTATCATCGCGGTCTTGATGAGGGAACCCACCACTATCCTCACAATTTGACCTTAAAATACTTATTAGTTTCTCACACGCTTAATTGGTATCTTACTGTTGCGGACAAGCAAGCCTAGGGCTCGGTCATGAGGAAATTATCGCATAAAGGGGGCATTTAACTACAACATATAAATTACACAAGAAAATTGAAATATGGGTTTAGGAGGGATAGAAACCCTCACCCCATTGAAGTTACTTCCACCTCCCATAGTCAAGGGTATTGGAAGGTAGGAGTCATGCATCTTATATAAAAAAAAAAAAACAAATACATGCATATAATAGCAGAACATATAGATATGGAATAAATTTCATTTTAGTAAGGGAAGCATTATATGGTGAAAGAAGCTGAACGTGTTTATAGAACACTAAACAATAATGAAACTCCTTATACAAATGGAATTCCATATAATAAAGGGAATTGTATATAATTAATACCTACAGCAAATTTTCAGGTAAATACTCATAAGAAAATACTCATATTCAAGGGAGTATTAATTTTATCTTGATTATAGTTGAGGGTTTTTTGGACCCGTTACCATTTTCTGAGTCACCTTTAAGGAGGCGATACTTTTGGAAATTAACCATTTGGAAAGCGTAAATTGAGGGTTTTATTTTGGACCCGTCACCGGTTTGTCAGTCACCTTTTAAGGAAGCGATACTTTTATGGCATTAACTCTTGGGAAGCTTATATAGTGGAGGGGTTAATTACATCACTCATAACCACCATTTATGGAGACGTTATAGGAATTTGTAAGCACCAATATGGGAGGTGTTGGGGTTTTGATGAGCATAAATTTTGGCTGTGGGAATGCTAGAGGGGGAGTGCTTTTACACTCTTTTGTACTCGCAGTTCTTTATTTTGTGAGCGTGGGCTTGCTGCGTTAGATGGATCGGCCCAGACTGCGTGGTAGTACTGTGGAAACGAGCTGTAGGTCGAGAAGAGGACGATCTCTAGGTTATAGTGATTAACCTCTACGTGTTGATGAGGGGACGACACGGGAGAATCATGGCAAGAAAAGGGAAATCATATTGAAAATTCACTGCTGTTAAAACTTCATATAAATCGAGCCAGGTAAATCGTTGTTTGTGACTTTCATTTGAGTTTTCCTTAGATATGGGAAGAAAATTCGCTGACGTAAATTAAAATTGAACGGTTCAATTGGTAAAACATTTTGGTTATCTTACAACTCCTTATAGAGCTTGATAACATTGATACAGTTCAACCTCGTGGTTGTAATCCCCCTTTCTTTTAACTTGGATGAATCGTTGTTGTTAACATGTAGCCGCGAGTTATCGCTGCTGTGTTTTTCTTTACCTTTGAACTATGTTATATATGGAAGAGTTGTGGATAGTATTATGACGTGATTGTTTCGACTCTCGATTTGGTAAAATGCTAGGGTATAGGATGTGAATGTATACGGTCTCGACCTGGTGTAAGTTAGATTTCTGCAGGCACTTTCTCCTTAAAGCCTAGATCGATCTTCACAAGTACAAGTCTCGACCTGGGTAGGTTAAATCCGCAGGTGATTCATCTACTCTTGGATCTTCTTCGCAACATAGAGATCGGTTTGGGTCTGCCATCGTATGGAATTTCATTGCCATTTGGGACTTTATATATATTTTATATAAGATGATGTCCCTCACCTTCACCTTAAATATCTGAATGTGCATAGTACAAAGACTTCTGCGAGACCTAGATCGCATACCTTTCATTTGATGGTGATTCCTTATTTTGCTGTGCGAGTTAGGTTTGCTTCCACGCTGATATTTTAGAATGCATCCTTTAGAATGCTGTAAGCACGATTTTCTTGGATCGTGTCCTTGATGGAAATTTTTCCCTTGTTTGGGATTTGATACTAGATATATGTGTACATATGCCGTTAGTTACCATCACCCACATTTCAGGTTATGAACCCATATGATTTTTGGGTGTGATTAGGAATGCATCTTTCCTTTCAATCCGACCTGAAGTATGCAGAACCTTGAATGTGTTTAAGTCTCGGTAAGCATCTTCGTAATTGTTTACTCAGAGTATCTGTATGAGTTTCAGCCAGTGACACCCCATCGTCTCTCTGCACTTACGAAATCTGCTTTATGTGTTTGCCGCACGACTGTTTTATTGATGACTTAGATATATATATATATATAGCCTTGGTTCTATTTTATAACCTATCTTTGTTCTAGATCAGAAATCTTAAAATAGTGGCTATAGGGCTCAATGCTTTCCCTGTTAGTTATGTAATTAACTATTCAAATATGGGAATAGATAACCAACACCTTGATGTTTAAAGATGAGAATAATAAAAATCCATAAGTGTATACACAGATGATGTATTACTCAGTTTGGGCATGTATTTTATTCCATGGATGCGCATGGACCCAACATTTGTTGATCTGGGCATGTCTGGATATGGGGTGGGATTACCAAATGTCTTTATGGGTTAATGATTAGTCCTGATTTATGTAAAAAATGTACATTAGAACAAAATGATAAGATTTTATTCTATGAGAGGAAGTCCGTGATACAGGAAGAATGTGTGGCAACATTCTTGTTGCGGATTGAAAGGTAGTATGGCAATCCAGGCGTGCGGATTGTAACTGATTAATGGGAAATAATACAAGATGAAACGGTTTGGTGGACGTAACCCTGAGTTTGGGGTGAACCATGTACATTGACGCCTCTATGGTATTTTGTCTATATGATTATTTTTCTTTATTGTTTTGTGTATTGATCATTGTTGTTACATGTCCATTTTTCCTTGTATTGTTCTAGGTACTTGTAGTGTATAAAATACCATAGAAAGATAATCAACGATGTGATAAAATAAATGCTTACAAGGTTATAAATAAGAATGGAATTGTTTCCGCCAATGAAATTACCTTATTAAGTTGCATAGAGTCGAATGTGTAAAAACAATAGAATTATGGATGTTTGGATCCTTGTCCATATGTTCACTAATATTCAAAATATGGATCTTAAAAAGGACTAAAATGGATAAAGTCACTTGTTGTTTCAAAGAATGACTCGTATCGTCTTGGTAACTAACATCTTTTTGTGAACGACTCATAGTATGTTTCGTTGTTATCATTCAGGGGTATGAGTACTCATTTAAGGATAATGATTTCATACATTTTATGAGATAAATCTTCTCTTGGTGTATATTACAAGTGATAAAGTTAGAAAGAATGGGCGTGTGTGCATGAAAAAGGTTGGAATTTCTGAATGCCAATATTAACCTTGTAAATGACTTGAAGTGATCAAGTTAACACCGTTGATTCTTGATATTTTAGTGATTCAGTTCTTAATATGTTTTAGTTGCACCTTTCCATTATGTTATATCTGATTGAGGATGGTTGATAAAAGAAATATTTAAGTACTCCAAAGAAGACAAAAGGAAACAAAAACAAATTTTTATCCCTTTCTCACCCATAATAGAATCAAGGTATAAGAGGTATCTTACATATGGTATGAGAGCGAGGTTGAAACGCTTGGGCCTTTTGGGCTCAAACTGCTTCCGCATATTTGGTTTTAACTAACGATTGAGTTTTTGCTTTGTGATAACAGAAAATCAACAAGTTCACGTTGTCCGACCAATCGAGGTACCTTAAGTTGTACCAATTACAGATGTTTATTGACCTCGTAGTTGTGCAGGAGAAGGAGGAACATCTCCACGGATCACAAAGGATGGTCATTAATTTTTTTTTCCATTTTCACATTTAGTCGACGACATAAGTACATAGGTATCTGGTTATTTCCTTGATTTTTCTTTCGAAAGGATTTATGAATGGTTAATATGAATTGTCTTCATTTTAAACTGCACGAATAAATTATTGGTAAGGTATAAGAGTCTTCTTAGACGAAATCCTAGTCGGTGAAAGTACCTTCTACTATAATAATAATGGGGAGATTAAATTATTGTTAATGGCACGATGTTTGTGGATTTTGATAGGTTACATTGTAACACAGGGTGATTAGTGTTGTTGGAAAGTAGCATTAAAGGGTGACCTAAAGACCTAATGAGTCACATTCTCTGCTGTCCTATATTTGCAATTATTCCACAATCCTAATATTCTAGTGAAAAAAAAATTTGGATGAACAATCATAGACAAGTGTCATAACCTGGTTTACTGACATAATCATTGGCTACTTGATCTAATCATTGTAGCATTTTGGTGGTTTGATCACAACCATGACATACATCTGAAACTAGGCTTATCTTATCTTGAAAAGGATTTTTTCTTGTGTAATCTCCTTGGGCATTAACGCTGTTGAGGAATGGCCTTTGTCATCTAAATAAGCGATCATATAAATCTTGAAAGTGAATGCTTTGCACTTAACTTCGGTATCATTTGCTTCAGATCTGAGTTCTTGCTTATTCAAATTTGGTAGATAACATTTATAGTAACTGTTGATTATATTGGATTGCTGCTGATATATGAAATACATTGACCTTGTTGATTGATTATTTTCCTTATTTGGCTTCCAAATTAAATTTATTTCATAGGCATCAATTCTGAATCTGTTTTTGTAGTGGATTGCTGAAATTATACAAGTTGAAATCTGATCAGTGGTGAATCTTACTTTTGATACTTATTCTCCTCTCTTGCGATTTGAATACTAATGGTCTAACTTAATGCTTGAAGAAGGTTTGACACATTCTTTCACCGGGTAGTATAATGAAGGATTGAAAGTTGATAATGATGTTATGGATTAGAAGTCCATTAATAGGGGCATTGAAGTTTTTGCATTTTAAACCTAATTTCTAAAGTAACATATATAAAGATAAGTTAAACACTATCTCGTTATGTTCGTGATAAGGATGGATTGAGCATTGAAGAGATAGATTGGAAAAATTATTTCTCGATATTAGAGAATGACGTTAGACATCCGAAAGGTCTTTGTATAGTTACAAGTACCAGCTTCATAATTGATAAGTAAATGAATTCTTAAGAAGCATGCTCCTACTGGTGAATGTTCTAGAAATGGTTCCTTGTGCTTAGATTTGAGTATTGAACTACCTTATGTTTTGATTCGTTCATGGAAGGTATTTTCATTTTTGGGTATTGATCTAGTAGCTGAATAGACTAATTGTTGGAATGAATATTTATTGATATCATATGTCTATGGTAGAATCTAGTGAGAACCCTAGAATGGATTCTAGTGCTAGATTGAAGGATCTTGTTGGTAGTCTCATAATTAAACCCTTTGAGAATTTCATAGCTTTGTTGTTGCTTGGGTCGTATTGAAATTGGCATTTTAGGAGCTTATATGGATTTGATTATCTAAAGATATTAATATTGAAAATAAGTGAATATTGTATAATGTTATATGCTAACCTGGTAGGATATGCCAGGAACACAGTGCTATCAGTCGGAGTGGACGGTTAGAAAAATAATCACTGCCGTGGATAATGAGGTGAAGTATGGGTGTTGTTTTACTTAATATAATTGTAGAATCTCGAGTTTTTACAACCAAGGACTAATTGTGGATGGTATTGTTTACATACTAACATTGCATGCATCAACAAGATTTATGACCATTGCTACTATCGACGTACATTATGGTATATAAATCCGCCCGCGTATGTAAGTTGCACTCAAGTACTCAAAAAGAGTATGGAGTAATTTTTCTATATAATCTACAAGGTTATATGACTCGTGAATGATGATTAAAATCGATGAAAATTATGAAACTCTGATATTTGAATATTGAAAATTTGGGTTATCAATGAATGCTTTAACTGACCACCTGTGGAGTGATCGCATGCATGGAAAATTGTGGCCATGAGGAGTGCTAAAGCTCCAGGACTGTAATGAGTTAAGAAGATATGAGAAAGATCTCATGTGAAAAGGGTTGTCACCATGAGGAAGTGGTGATGGAGGTAGTGGATGAAATATACCTTGTTTTTCCCTGGCCAACAACCGACCACTATGCATTTGGGGATGCCTAGATGTAAGACATTTTGGTTAAGACTCGTTTTGCACACATTGAGAGGACTGTCACAACAGTGGGGAGCTCTGTGAAGAGAATAACCTCTAGGCGTTGTGGGCGTGTGCGAGGATGGAGGTGCCTCAGCTTGGTGAAGCACCCTGAATAACACAAAAATGAGATACGCCTAAGGGTGGGTATCGTCCTTGTGTTGGGTGGCTTGAATAAGTACTTGAAGTACTGTTAGCACTTGGAGTGCTGGGATGGAGGACATCAAAAGGAAAAAAATAATGCTCGAAAGAGGTATGTTCATTACAGGAAAGCTGGTACCCATGAGGTAATATGTCTATTATTTGGCAAATAGTACTGACATGTATATCGGAACCACTATGGATTTTGGAAATTGTATAATGTTGGTTTCTGAGTCTTACATTGTTTCAATGTCAATGTTAGTATATGTGCATATATGCTTAAAAAGAATGCAGGTTGGAGACCTAATCCCATCTATCAAGAGGGATTAAGAAATACAAAAGCAAGCATTCAAAACAAAGAGATAAGAAGAAGGAAGATGAAAAAAGAGAAGAAGGTAATCTGGTCGAAGAAAACGCCGGAACACTGAGGAGGGTGTTATCTCAAGGGGGAAAGGATGTAATGTCCCTATTGTATCGCCTTAAATTTTTATGATTACGATTGTGTATTGTACTTGCTTCCGGTGAGGAGCTCAAGGCCAAGGCCCCACCAAAAGATAAAGAAACCATGCAGCTTATGCAAGTTAATTACCTAAGAGATAAGCTTAGGAGACTTAATATTTCAGCGAAACTTAATACGACTAGAAATTAATCCACTAGGGAAGGGAAACAATAAAAGGAAAATCAGAGGACGAATAAAAGTAACGGGGTATCATCGCGGTCTTGACGAGGGAACCCACCACTTGCCTCACCTTTTGACCTTAAACTACTTATTAGTTTCTCACACGCTTAATTGGTATCTTACTGTTGCGGACAAGCAAGCCTAGGGCTCGGTCATGAGGAAATTATCGCATAAAGGGGGCATTTAACTACAACATATAAATTACACAAGAAAATTGAAATATGGGCTTAGGAGGGATAGAAACCCTCACCCCGTTGAAGTTACTTCCACCTCCCATAGTCAAGGGTATCGGAAGGTAGGAGTCATGCATATTATATATAATAATAATAAAACAAATACATGCATATAATAGCAGAACATATAGATATGGAATAAATTTCATTTTAGTAAGGGAAGCATTATATGGTGAAAGAAGCTAAATGTGTTTATAGAAAACTAAACAATAGTGAAACTCCTTATACAAATGGAATTCCATATAATAAAGGGAATTGTATATAATTAATACCTACAACACATTTTCAGGTAAATACAATTATATATGTACATTAATACACATATATAAGCTTGATAAGAAAATACTCATATTCAAGGGAGTATTAATTTTATCTTGATTATAGTCGAGCGTTTTTTGGACCCGTTACCAGTTTCTGAGTCACCTTTAAGGAGGCGATACTTTTGGCAATTAACCATTTGGCAAGCGTAAATTGAGGGTTTTATTTTTGACCCATCACTGGTTTGTCAGACACCTTTTAAGGAAGCGATACTTTTATGGCATTAACTATTGGAAAGCTTAGATAGTGGAGGGGTTAATTAACTCACTCATAACCACCATTTATGGAGACGTTATGGGAATTTGTAAGCACGAATATGGGAAGCACTGGGGTTTTGATGAGGATAAATTCTGGCTGTGGGAATGGTGGAGGGGGAGTCTTTTTACACTCTTTTGTACTCGCCGTTATTTATTTTGTGAGCATGGGCTAGATGCGTTAGATAGCTCGGCCCGGACTGCATGGTAGTATTGTGGAAACGAGCTGTAGGTCGAGAAGAGGACGACCAGGGAGAATCATGGCGAGCAAAGGAAAATCGTATTGAAAATTCACTGCTGTTAAAACTTCATATAAATCGAGCCAGGTAAATCGTTTTTTGTGACTTTCATTTGAGTTTTCCTTAGATATGGGAAGAAAATTCGCTGACGTAAATTACAATTGAACGGTTCAATTGGTAAAACATTTTGGTTATCTTACAACTCCTTATAGAGCTTGATAAGATTGATACAGTTCAACCTCGTGGTTGTAATCCCCCTTTCTTTTAACATGGATGAATCGCTGTTGTTAACGTGTAGCCGGGAGTTATCGCTGCTGTGTTTTTCTTTACCTTTGAACTATGTTATATATGGAAGAGTTGTGGACAGTGTTATGACGTGATTGTTTCGACTCTCGATTTGGTAAAACGCCAGGGTATAGGATGTAATTGTATACGGTCTCGACCTGGTGTAAGTTAGATTTCTGCATGCACTTTCACCTTAAAGCCTAGATCGATCTTCACAAGTATAAGTCTCAACCTGGGTAGGTTAAATCCGCAAGTGATTCATCTACTCTTGGATCCTCTTCACAACACAGAGCTCAGTCTGGGTCTGGCATAGTATGGACTTTCATTGTCGTTTGGGACTTTATATATATTTTATATAAGATGATGTCCCTCACCTTCACCTTAAATATTTGAATGTGCATAGTACAAAGACTTCTGCGAGACTTGGATCGCATACCTTTCGTTTGATGGTGATTCCTGATTTTTTTGTGCGAGTTAGGTTTGCTTCCATGCTGATCTTTTAGAATGCATCCTTTAGAATGCTGTAACCACGATTTTCTTGGATCGTGTCCTTGATGTAAATATTTCCCTTCTTTGGGATTTGATACTAGATATATGTGTACATATGCCGTTAGTTACCATCACCCGCATTTCAGGTTATGAACCCATATGATTTTTTGGTGTGATTAGGAACACATCTTTCCTTTGAATCCGACCTGAAGTATGCAGAACCTTGAATGTGTTTAATTCTGGGTAAGCATCTTCGTAATTGTTTACTCGGAGTATCTGTATGAGTTTCAGCCAGTGACACCCCATCATCTCTCTGCACTTACGAAATCTGCTTTATGTGTTTGTCGCACGGCTGTTTTATTGATGACTTATATATATATAGCCTTCGTTCTATTTTATAACCTATGTTTGTTCCAGATCATAAATATTAAAATAGTGGCTATAGGGCTCAGCCCTTACCCTGTTAGTTATGTAATTAACTATTCAAATATGGAAATAGATAACCAACACCTTGATGTTTAAAGATGAGAATAATAATAATCCATAAGTGTATACACAGATGATGTATTATTCAGTTTTGACATGTATTTTATTCCATGGATGCACATGGAAACAACATTTGTTGATCTGGGTATGTTTGGATATGGGGCGGGATTACCAAATATCTTTATGGGTTAATGATTAGTCCTGATTTATGTAAAAAATGTACATTAGAACAAAATGATAAGATTTTATTCTATGAGAGGAAGTCCATGATACAGGAAGAATGTGTGAAAACATTCTTGTTGTGGATTGGAAGGTAGTATGGCAATCCAGGCGTGCGGATTGTAACTGATTAATGGGAAATAATACAAGATGAAATAGTTTGGTGGACGTAACCCTGAGTTTGGGGTGAACCACGTACATTGACGCCTCTATGGTATTTTGTCTATATGATTATTTTTCTTTATTGTTCCGTGTATTGATCATTGTTGTTACATGTCCATTTTTCCTTGTATTGTTCTAGGTACTTGTAGTGTATAAAATACCATAGAAATATAATCAACGATGTGATAAAATAAATGCTTACAAGGTTATAAATAAGAATGGAATTGTTGCCGCCAATGAAATTAACTTATTAAGTTGCGTAGAGTCGAATGTGTAAAAATAGTAGAATTATGGATGTTTGGATCCTTGTCCATATGTTCACTAATATTCAAAATATGGATCTTAAAAAGGACTAAAATGGATAAAGTCACTTGTTATTTCAAAGATGACTCGTATCGTCTTGGTAACTAACATCTTTTTGTGAATGAATCACAGTATGTTTCGTTGTTATCATTCAGGGGTATGAGTACTCATTTAAGGATAATGATTTCATACATTTTATGAGATAAATATTCTCTTGGTGTATATTACAAGTGATAAAGTTAGAAAGAATGGCTCTGTGTGCATGAAAAAGGTTGGAATTTCTGAATGCCAACATTAACCTTGTAAATGACTCGAAGTGATCGAGTTAACACCGTTGATTCTTGATATTTCAGTGATTTAGTTCATAATATGTTTTAGTTGCACCTTTCCATTATGTTATATCTAATTGAGGATGGTTGATAAAAGAAATATTTAAGTTCTCCAAAGAAGACAAAAGGAAACAAAAACAAATTTTTACCCCTTTCTCACCCATAATAGAATCAAGGTATAAGAGGTATCTTACAGGTACAAGGGTTCCCACAATGGAAAATAAAGGTCCCAACAACAACTAACACAGTGGAGCAGGGTCCCATCAATAGTTAACAAATTGGAGCAAGGTCCCAACAACAGTTAACACAGTGCAACAGGATTCTAGAAAAAAGTGACAACATGGTGCTAACTCTTTTTGGCATAAGAATGGATGATGATGACAATGGTTGAACAAATATACGTTAAACCACTATTCGGTTGAATAATTATTTGGTCGAACACCTTTTCAAAATAATTTATCGCTGACAAATTTCCTTGCCCGACAATCCCTCGCATGCATTTCAAGGTTGTTGTTAATTTTAATGGTCAACTGTTAATAGTTATTCATCTGAATAATAATATATATTTTCTTGAAAAAATAACCAAATTCGATCGAATAACCTCCACTATGCATTTCTACTAGTCAATTCTCACAAAATAGACACACATTTTTATGATTTCACATTTTATTTATAATAATTATATTATAATATCAAATATCAAGTTTCTCTTATAATAATAATAATAATAATAATATATTTATTGACTATCTAATTAATTTAATTTAATTTTATAGCAACTTATTACTCATTAAAGTGTCTAGTGTATCCTCTCTATACTACAAATTAATTAGCTCAACATCACTTCTACTTTGTATGATGCACGACTTGAGGATGCCATTGTTTCAATTGAACTATTTGTAAATATTCTACATAAATGTTGAAGTTAAATATATATTCATTAAATTTAGATAGAGATTGAAGATTCTTTTCACTAACCAAGCTATGACGTGCTTTCTAAGACCTGCCATGTGTTCATGTTCTCTTATACATGGTCATTATGAGAAGTTTTTTAAAGGTAATCACTTCTTTATGATTCAGATTGTATTTATAACTCATATGATACTAGGAACTTATCAATATTTTCATGTTTCAATAAATAAAATAAAATAAAAATTATGCATAGTTTTGCTATCTTTTTAATATGGTTGTGTTGAGATGTTGAGTAGTGTATATCGATTATGGGTGCCAAGATTGTAAAAATGAGTTTTTTGATTTATTGTTTCCAAAACATAGGAAGGTTGAATTAAAAGCAGTATTGTTGATTCACATTCAAAGTGGACAAATTATAATTTATAAAGCAGATGGTATTAATTAAGAAATATAGAGTGAGTAGGATGCTAGTTCAGACAAGTATCTTAAGAAAACCATGAGTGATGTGTACTCAAATATATATTAATTTCCAAATATAACTAATGTATTTTTAATTTATGTCACAAAACTTGAACGTTATGACAAATGGTTTGGATATGAAAACTAGGACGATATAATAGGTTATGAAAATTCAATTATTGCAAAAAAACATTGACAATGGAAAGATTGAGATGGTATAAATAGCCATTGGAGTTTGATTATTGCAAGGAAGCATCGATAATCGAAATATTAGAAAATCGAATTTATATTAAAACAAAAATCTAGAAAGGAAATGTACATCAAGAGTGTAACTCTAAAGGTATGAACCAAGAACCATTTTTGTAGTTTTTATGTGCCTCATGGGGGACATATATATAGGTCTGTGATATTACTTTGTCCATACAATATTTCTTTTAAAACCAAGATTTAACTATATCAAAAATTACAAATAATTAAATTAATTTTTACAAATAATTAAATTAATTTTAAATCTTGAATTTTCTAATCATTTGACTGGTCCTTGAGTGGATGGGTGACGTCAAGGCTGGAAAACACTCCTTCAGTGTTGGCAGTGGAGGTGACCTCATCATTTTTATGGAGTTCATTAAATCACCTTGTATCGATGAGCGTGTTTAAGTAATTACTACCTATATTGATGAGTGTATCGATGAGCGTGTTTCAGTAATTACTACCTGTATCAATGAGTGTGTTGCGCTAAAGTAATAAAGGATTGATGGACTAAAATTTATGTTTGGTGTTAATCCAGATTTGAAATCCGTCAGAGGCCTGTATTAAGCCGAGCATGACCCAGCTAGGAGTGTTTCAATCGAGATTTGAAATCCGCCCGAGACCTGTATTAAGCCGAGCAAGACTGAGCTGACTAATAAATTTTTTTTTAAACCCAAGCAAAGGCCAAGGTTTTTGTGTTCTGTAATTGGATAGAGTACCACTTTTTGTGCTTTCATAATTGCATCTTTAAAGATAGGTTTGGAAATGCATAACTTGTCCAACATGTTGTTTTCTAATATTGCTAGGAAAGTTTTGTGACTAGAAATTGGGATAATTATGGGTGATAATCGAGAATCTTGTTTTAAAGTCGATTGTGGAATTAATGTGAAGTGAACATGTCATAGCTTGTCCATATAGGGAAATTTTTTTTGGATGGTAGTCAGCAAATGGTGGTGTTCTGTATTGCCCAAAAAATCAGTTTTGGAGAACACTGGAAGCTTCAGACCTATATCTAAAAACACAAATCTGATACTCCTAAAAGAATATTTACAATGTGAACAACATACCCAAAACTACACTACATATTGATATAATTACTATTTCCTAAAAATGAAGTTACTGTGCGAGTTGACAGTGTGAATACCCAAGAATTTTGTTTTATTTGACTTCTAAATATGAATTCTGGCCTGTAAGAATAAGTTTCTGATAACTATGTTCAGAAGTAGCATGTGTGAATGAATAACTTTGGAGAGATGGAATTCACATCCTTCAATTTCCACAGTAATTATTTTGTTGGCATGAGAGAGCTATTAGGAAAAACATAACTCTTAAAACATAAAAAGTTTCACCTTTTGTTGCTCAGAAGGGCATCCATATATAATTTCAAGGGCAAACAAGCTTTTTGCTTTTTAAATGCTTTTGAAGATCCAGGCTTCCAAGTTTCATGTTCATGAAAGGGTCAATTGTATGAAGTTTACTTCTAGACTAGAATTGTAATATGACAAGTTCTGCTTCATGTTAATCTCAATTTTGTTTTGCAGGTATGATACTCCAACCACCACACGCTGAGGAAGAACCCCAAGAAGAGGACTTCAGTTTTGGAAGCAAAGGTATGATGGCAAATGCAAGAACAGGGGATAAATAAGGTCCAAGGCTGTCCAAGTTCATGTCAAGTTCTACTGCAACTCTTACACCAAGGCTATTGGGTGAAGCTGTTGGAGAACTAAATGAATTGCCACTAGTGGTTGTCATGATCAACCTAATCCTCAATTTCATCTCGCCTAAACTTGTGCGAAATCCAAACACCTATGCAACTGTCATTGGAAATAGCTAGGCTCTGACTTCATACAGGCATGATTTCTTACAGAAAGATTCCTTCCAAACTTTTATTTTCTTTATGTAGGGCTAATGAAACACCGTTGTTTTTCTAATGTGTATATGTTTTGCATGCCCCTTCTTTTTGTCTAAACAAGTAGACCAACAAAATCTAGGACATAACATTACAGGATGAGGAATGGATTTTAAGACACTATGTTTTTTCATTTGATCCATTAAAAGAATGGTAGAGTAATTGAGAATATGTTGCTTTTCATAACCATGTTATCCCCCTAAAATACCTTCTATTACTCGATAGCAGGCATAATAAAGGAATTAAACAAGCTTCTTTGTCCTTAGAACGTTTTAGAATCTGTGCCTAATATGAAATGCAATCGTTCCATTCCAAATACCCATTATTGCCACATATATGATGGAAAATTGTTTCTTAGTCACATTATAGAGAAATAAATTGCAAAGCGGATCTCGATTTGCAAGCAATGCCCAGATAAAAGACAATAGGAAGTTTAGTGCTAGATTTCAAGAACTTGTTTTTGTGTGAGCCAACATTACCCTACAAGGTGTTAATCAAAATTTTAGATGAGGATCTCTATTGTGCATTGAAGTCCGTGTCTACTAGTATTCCTAGTTTTTAATAAAACTGTGTTAAACACATTTATTGAACTCTTGTTTTCTTCATTCCATTTATAATTTTTCTAACATTACTTTGGATATGCATGTGGCTTTTTAAAATGCCTCAGATTCTTGATGGTTCTGTAAGGATTTTATCAGATGCAGGCCTTGGGATGGCCATTTTTAGTCTAGGTGGGTTAGTTTTAGACCACAGCCTTATTGCCGCCTTTCACACACCTAGGTCATGTGGCAGAAATATTCAAGCCACTCGGTGTGTCCTTGGGGGCAAGTCTCGAGTCAAGGCTGTCACCTTGTTCTTGACTCCTTCGTTTAGGCTAAACTCCTAACGAATCCAAGGGGGGTAGACCCTATTAAGTTACTAAGGATAATTACTTAGTGTTGTGATGTTAAATTGAATTAGTTGCTTAGGAGTTTGCAATTTAACTATAGATAATCAAATATGGCAAGATATAAAAGATGAACAGAAAATAACCAGTGCCTTAGAATGGAGTAAAAAATAGAAACAATATACTTGCATGTGCTTGGAGTGAATGTTTTGAGATTGCCTCTTGGTACATTTTAAGTTAAATTTGAAGTGTGAGTTGATTAAAATTAGGCTGAGGGGGGACTCCAGATATACCCAAGAGTACTTGAAGTATGTCCAAAAGTAAACCTACACGGCTACCCGCAAGGAATATGTGGGCTTAAATGGAGTCTCTGGGGATATTGTTCGTAACGCGCGTGTTAGGGTGTGACAGAGATCAGCGCCTCGAGGTCACTTTTCAAAAGTTCCCGCTTCCTTTGTTTATTTTTTAGGTTTGATCTAGGTGTTGGATTTTCACCTGATGGTTTGTCAGTTGGGGAGAGTGAGTCCTAATTATACTAGTCACTCAAGTTCTTTTCATATAGCTTGATTGATCGGACGAACCGCAGCCAAGTGCAGAGCATACACAGTGGAGTCTTGTCAATTTTAGTAAGTTTTAAAATGGGTGTTCTTGTTTAAAAGAAAACCCTCCAGGAACCTCTTTCGATCCAAGTGGATCTCAATTGGACAATCAAGGAGGGATTGATTTTATAATTGTTGATAAATAAATGATGAAAAATAAAACAAATACACAATTTTGGTTTTCTAATTAGTCCTACCATGAATCTCTTTCCCCTTTCGGGTCAATCGAGAAATCATGGGGTAAGTATTATGATTACTTTGAAAAAAAAAAGAGGAATATGAAATTAATAATAAAATTAAGTTTACTATTCTACAAATTAGATCAATGCTAGTTTAAAAAGGAAATAATCATAAAGCGACGAAAAGGACACCAACGTAAATCCCCCCAGGGGGGATGGGGAATGGGCTCGAAAGAGCCTATTCAAAAAATAATTTTATTAACAGAGGTTACAATATCAAAGAACTGATATATCAGAAACTTCTTGGTCCTTGTACAGGCTGAAACCAAGATCTTACAACTTTGCAAAAATTTTAAGATTTTAGTGAAAAGGGAGACCCGTGGGGGGATTTGAATGCTTTTGAGGCCACTTCGGACAGCGGCTTCCTTTATTTTTTGTCAGACCTACTAAAATATAGTGAGCATGTTAGAATAATATCTACCCAAAAGCACTTTAAGAGTACCTTTGGATCAGCCTACCTTATCTCAAAAAAAATGAAGTTAAAACTGGCTAAACTGACAAAAAAGGAACCAAGGAAATGATCTTGGCTTGCTGTTTGTGCAGCCAATGAAATATGCACTGATATTGTAGAATATTAAATTTGATAAAAGTGAAAGGAAATCTAATGCATGCGATCTACAAGTTTTCTTTAAATTTTCATGCAAAAAGATGATTTCCCTAAAGCTAGATCTAGAATGCTTATGAAACTTTTTTAACTGCAAGATCTAGACTATAGGATTTGATAAGATAGATATATGTTGGAATTAATTTTAATATGATATAGATAAGAAAAATCAAATCTGCGAATAGAGTAATCGGGTAAAAATGTTGATTTTTTATAGAAATGAGAAGAAAAGGAGAGAAGGTCATATCATTGCTTGAATGGAGCAAGCTGAAAGGAGGTGCTTTTGTGGAGTGCTGAGGGATAGAGTCTTGGCCTTATTGGATAGAAATGGAGTCAATCTAGACCCACACCTTCATCCAATCAGGAACCTGCAACTAAATAACACAAGCCTGCACATACCTCGTGAGATCTCGATATAGATGCATAAAGCAACAAAAATGAAAGATTATGTAGAAATAACCTTATTTAAGCATATAACTGAAATTTTTGAGCATACATCATATGGATAAACAAGATCAAGCAATATAGCTTTCCTAGTTTACACCCTTACTAGATTCAGTCGAATCATTGAAGCCAAAACACAGAAGCAACACAGAATTTGGCAAGAAATTGTAGCTACCACATCAGCAGCATAACACTGAGAATCCACACATACACATGCACTACATAGTATAGCCTCCAAATCTTCTTTATTCACAAATGATGATCAAATACAGAGTTACAATGGCACTCCCTTCAGTCCAGCTCTAACTAGCTTGGAAGAGGGAGCCTCAAGCAGGATATATATACAAAACACATGCCATCCATCCCAGGGGGGGCGCAATTCCTCATGGACTCAAGTGAAATCAACTGGGGGGCACAATTCCTCATGGACTCAAGGGAAATCAACTGATGGAGAGTTCATCAATGTAGAACTGAAGCTGAAATGAGCCTACTTGTCAACCGGGGGCTTGATTGAGCTGACACATCAACCCATACACTGACACATCGGTCCACAAATCATCCACGAGACTCCACATGTGTGGAGGAGAGAGAGAGGGTGCAATTCCCCATGAAGATAGCTACAGATCAACTCTGGATCTGATTTGATCACCTCCTTCAGTCAAGGATTTCTCAAATCTAGTCAACCTGCTCGAGATCTGATTGATTTCAATCAAATCGGTTGAGAATCCACTGATTTATTGATTTTGGATTTGCTCCATTATTCATCAATTTATTAATTAAAATAATCAATAATTGATTTTTGGGGCTTTCTGACCTAAGTGATGGAAGATCACTCAAGACTTAGGAAATAGTGGGTCCATGGGTTTACATGGTGCTCTTAGCTTGAAAATGAGAACCTACATGACTGAAACCGATTATTTGGCCCACTTTTATTACAAAATCAAATTTTCCAATTAAACTATTAAAAAATAGCCTAAGTTTTTTTGGGAAAATTAAATTTTAATAAAAAACACTCAAAAAATTGAAAAACACCTAGGGGGACTTAGACATGTTCATATGACTCGAAAATGATGTCTAGCATGTTTACACATTGACACATAGACTCTAATAACCTCAATAGGCCTAAATGCGAAGCCGACCACCCCAACTTTGGAGGTATGGAGTGAAAAACTCAGAAATTATCAGTCGTTTGTTCAACAACCAATAATAACCAAGGGAAAAAACACCTTGGGCTGATCGGATTGACAAATAAAGTTTAAGAGACCGAGTCTTTTACAGACACTATCATGCTAGAACATTTATTACAATTCCCCCATGGGGTATGAACGTGTGATATAGTACAACAAAGCTTCCCAGAAGCAATACTGAAGTCTCTGAAGTCCGAACAAGTTATCCTTGTCGAGTTCACCCGGGTCACTTGATTAAAAAAACCACTAAGTACAACTTAGGTGGTAACAAGCCTATTTTTTGTCTGTTTTTTTTTTAATTTCAAAAATAAAAACTTTGTCTATCATTGGAATCCCTGAACCATTAAAACTCTTATCCGCTAATATTCAGTTGATATGTTCATGATATTTTCCTCCCTTCAAAATTGCTCTCTGAAAAATATAAGAATTGCTAAGTCTACAATTAACAGGCAATTTGTAATATTTTGTAAATTTAAGAATTGCTAAGTCTACAATTAACACGCAATTTGTAATATCGTACAAAATATTGAAATGCATTGCATGCATGTGTATTGGTTCTTATGGTTATTCTTGTCATAACAGACAATCAAGATATTGTTATATCCCCTTGCGGCGAACAAGAATATATTAACTTGATACAATATTCCATTACATATCATCTTTCATTAAATACTGAACAGTTTATAACCTATAGATATTTCATTTTGCATAAATAGAGGCTGGCCATTGTTTTAGTCCCAATTCCAGAAGATGTTGCACGCAATGCCAACTGGAACTTTAGAAATAAAATTAGGAGTGACGCTATGTTTGTAGCTGTAGGAATTCTGAATCTTATCAGTTTCTCTTGTTCATGACATGCAAAGATTACTACAAATGAATCACATAAGTTTTTGAAGGGCAGGCTTATTCATGGCTCTTCAACCTAGACTTATAGCGTGTGGGAAATCGAAAGCAATCTTTGGAACTCTTCTTCGTTTCCTTACTGGACCGGGAGTCATGAAAGTTGCTTCAATTGCGTGCTCTTCGAGGCCTCATTTTGTGTACTGCAATTGTTCAGGTGAGGTCTTATTTATTTCATTTCATAATGCCCTGTTTTTCTTTCTCTTTACTCACTTCCATGTGCTGAAACTTATGTCAAAAGAATTTTGTTGAGAATTTTCTGTCAAATGCATTTTGCTAACATTTATTTTAGAGAAAAATACTGAAATAGGAAAATTTAACATTCAGATTTAAATAGATTTTGTAATCTGTCAAAAAAATCTCTCCAACATAGAATTGTAACTAGAAATGATCTATTGTTTGCTGGGTTTGGCCGTGTGGATAACCCAACTTGTAGCCCTTGAACGATATTTCTTCTATCCAGGACATAGCTTAAGGCTTATGAAACTTACTAGTGAGGTAAAATATAAGACCCCCGCCAGTTTTTGCCAGTAGAGTATCCCAACGAGAAACCGACTTCATTCTACTCAACTATAAGAAGCAACCGACTTCATTGTACTCAACTATAAGAACTGAGGCCCCAATATATCATTCTGATTCCTAATTATCACAGAAAAAATCTATTATCTATAACAGTTGGCTAGGACTACAGTTGTGTACCATGTGTAATTGGTCGTGTGTTTTTTCTGTTTGGAACATTGAGTATATCTACTTGTTTCTTTTGCAGTTTGGACTATTGTTTAAAGCTGAAGAAAGCTTCATGCATTTCCTGTTGGAGAAGGTTTATGTGCATATACAGCATATGCCTTGCCAAACCAGTTCATAATAATGCTTACATTCACTGCTAGTGCCTTTAAACTATAGGCACCATGGCAGAGACATGTTACCCAGAGCTTCGAATTGAAAGACCCAAAAACATGGGTTGCGTCGTGGCAATGCTTGCATCGTAGGTCTTAAGAATGTGATTGCACACCATAATGAAATTATGATTAGTTTAATTGTTGACCATTGTGACAGCATGTCTTGTGTGTGTCTGAGACTAACCTTGTTTCATTTGATAGCTGAAAGTTTTTCTAACAACAAGTCTATTTTTCAACCTTTTCTAGTGGTGCAGGCTGCACTGCCTCAAGGAATTGTTCCATTTGTATTTGCATGGGAGTACAATCTGCATTCTGATATTCTAAGCACGGCGTAAGATCATTCCACATAAACATTGACTTGTCACCAAATATTATAGGCCATGGTTTTTAATATTTTTGTGGGGAAATAAGATATAAATAATACTGAAATTTTAGGTTGTAGAGTGATAAGTTGCTGTAGATGAACTATGAAAAAGAGAACTAAGAATACTCGAGGTAATGATGTAGTGAAGAAAACAAGAATGCAAAATGGGAATTACATATAGCACACGGCCTTATTAATCATTAATAAAGCTCAACCACATTAGCTGCCTGCCATTAGAACACACTCCGATGGGTAGCTGCTATAGTCATTTTGCTTTCTTCGCTGTAATGTTTTTTAAGAGGTTTTTTTATCCCAAGATTATATAATTTAGCTTAGTAGGTAATTTGTCTATTCAAAACCCTGATATATATATTAAGAAAAACCTTCTCCCTGATATATATGCTAAGACGCTGATTACATCAATAAACCTTCTCCCTTCCTATCCCTATCCTGCAGGTAGAGCAACTGCCATGAAATCTAGCTCCTACATCTGGCTTAAATCACAAGTTTAAAGCATTGAGATGAGCTGAACATTGAATAGCTATATTTTTTCTATGAATTCGTCTTCAGGGAAGCTTTTACTATGATTTAGACAACCTAACAAAATAGTTTATAAATTGGTCTACATAGACAATGTCGTCCAACCTGAGACTGGTCTGGGTACATGAATTTTTCCCATCTAATTGCTAGTATGTGTCAGTTTACATGGTCTGATGACGATTATTGCTCTGTTAGTGCTCACTGTTTATCGTTATGGCTGTATTACAGACAACAAAAGTCAGTGGCCCAATGTTCTAGGCATATTTTCGCCTTAAGCTTCTAATAGTTATGAGATAAGAGATGGAATTTGAAACTTCGTAAACTATAATGGGGTAATTTCTGAGCCCAAAAGTTTATTATCTAGCCCGGGAGTGCATTATATATGTGCACTGTGGCCATCACTGTCCCTGAAAATATAAAAATATCTTATTTCTTGGCAAAATAAAATGCAAGAAAGAAGGAAACAAAAGAATAAGATAAATTGCCTCCCATCGTTAGCTTAACAAGAATAATAGCACACTAATACATGCCTTATTTTCAGAAATTTACCAACATAACAGCATGTGAAGCATTTCCCATGTTTACGAACTTGGAAGTGCTAGAATTTCGCAGAAGCTTGTATAAAGATATAAAGAAGCCACCAAATCCGGCAAGAACACTTTAAAACAAGTTGAGATTGATACAGGATTCAACAAAAACAAACACTCCATAGCCTGGACAAAAATGGCTTAATGCTGCAACAAATTTCAGGAATTTAACACATCAAGAAGAAAACAGACATAGTGGAGCCAAGAACTTTACCGAATACACTACAACCCTGTAAGGAAATTGATCGCCAAGATCAGCATTCTCTCCAACTCAAAATGCAAGAAAAAATCAGTTGGCCAGCCAGGCCTCTCCATTAATATATACCAGTGACGGGTAAAGGCAGTAACCACGGGATACTTCACTTGCTATTGCCCGTAGTCCATGCAGACTGCCACCTGTTGTGACATGCATTTTGTTTTTCCTGTCTACAAAGGATAGGAAGACTTGTCCGGCATATTTTCCCTCTGTTTTAGTTTTGCACGGAGTGTATTAACTTGTTTTCTATTATGTTGTCCCAACCTTGTAGTAAGGTCCACCGGTCTCTTGCTTTGGTTTGCTTCATGACGACCCTTACACTTACCCGGGCGGAAGAGCGAAAAGTTGTAGTTAGAAGGATTACCATCTGTCCAATTGTAGATCTATATTATTGTGCACATAGACAAATGTATATCCACATAGAGAATGTATATCCGTCTGTCCAATTGTAGATCTATATTATTGTTGAAGTTGTTTATTAAAACCATTTAAATTTGGGTAAAAAATACTAATGATTGGATCAGAATTTGATACGACAGCCAATTCGGTGAGCGAAAAGTTGTAGTTAGATGGTTTATTGTGTATTCTCTTAACACATGTCGTATAAACTTAACGCATGTTGTGGATATAGGCAAGTGTCTATCCATCTGTCCAATTGTAGATCTATATTATTATTAAAGCTGTTTATTAAAACGCTTTAAATTTGGGTAAAAAATACTAATGATTGCATCAGAATTTGATAGACAACCAATTCGGTAGTAGCTATTTTCAGAAGGCTATTTCAAGGCTACGGCTTCATGGAAGGCCACAATTTTCCTTTCTGTAATTTTTTTCAATCGCTACGGGCTGCTCAAGCCTCAAATTCCCTATCATATTCCCTAAACACACAAAAATGGTTAATGATAAAATCTGTGCTCTTTATTTCAATGTATGGCTTGCCACAACTACAAACGTGTGTTAGAATAATAATGGAGAAATACTTATGTTAGTATATTCTTAGGTTGTTTGTGTACGTGTAGTTCCAGATCCACTATTGTAGGAGTCTGTTGAAGGTTCTCTAAACCTATATATCTGTAACTATTACCTATGAATAATCAAGCTGTGTTGAGCATTAGTCTCACCTTCAGTCTATGCTGCTGTGCATGCTTTGTTGCTCTCTGATTACTTAATTTGGTATCAGAGCCAAAGATATGGGTGTTGTGTGAGAGCCATTTTGGTTTCCTGTTGAGAAGCCCTCGTGGCCTGCTGTAATAGATCTCTGTGGCTACTATGAGAAGATCCCTTTCGTGGCCTGTTGAGAGAGCCTGGTGGCCTGCCTGCGTGGAGGAAGGATCGCTGCCCAAATCGCTGGAGAGAGCCAGAGATCGTTGAGGAGGAGATGCTAAAGAGTATTCATATCGCTGCTACATGTGATCACAGCTGATATTGTTGCCTGTGAATTAGAGTGAGCATGCTCGCTGTTCATGTGCGAAAGACCGGTGTGAAAGAGGCCTGTTCAAGACAGAAAAGATTGCATATCGCTCAGTAAGAACCTGTTGATCGCTGCCAGCCCTATATATAATATACTTGTGAGATAGCGAGAAACCTCTGCCACTCTTATCTCTATTGTTTTTTCTAATTTGGAATCAGCTACACCAATTCCAGCCAGCAAATTCATCAGTTTCAGCAATCTGCAAATTCGATCTAAAATCAGCATGTGATCTAAAATCTAGTCAGCAAATTCATTCATCCAGCCATCTCCGATCAGCCAATTCATCCAGTGTCCGGCGATCTGCTAGCAGTTCACCAGCGATCTGTGATCTGATCTCCGCCTGCCTGCGATCTGCCAGTGATCTGCGATCTGATCACCGCCTGCCTGCGATCTTCAGTGTTTGAAGGTAATTATTCCATTCAAAATGGACTTCCTCATGAGACTTGCTTTTGAAAGCATCTTTGAAGATTCATTTGCAGATGAAGAAGGAGATGAAGAGATTCCGCTGGAGCAAGAGCAGGTTATTGAAGATATGGAGAACTTAAATGCATTTGATGAGATGCTCATCGATTCAGTTCCATTGGTCTCTGCTATCACATTAGCTGAAGCCCCATATTTCCAGAATGTAGCCAGTAGTGCACCTACTAATTTCACTGTTGGAATTTCCAAGCTTAATGGTCAATCGACCTTTGATGAAAAGGTTTGGGATAATGAGTTTGGACGCATACTTGCCGATTTTAGTGTGAATGATCCACCTATCAGAAAATTAGCCATCATAAGTGATAGAATGCCTCATGGAAGAATTTTTGCCAGCATTTATTTGCCTACTGTTGGTGTGGACAATTCAAGTGAAATTATTAAGAAGATTCCTCCTGAGGGATGTTTGTTGATCAATCTCGTTGCTTCTAATGACAACGCATTACTCTCAATTGAGAATAGTTTCCTGTCATGGTTATCTGTGCGATTCAGAGAAGGAGCTACATGATTCAGAAGGGGAGCTACAAATCATGCAAGCATATTTGCTGAAAGTCTATTTCTCCATTAAGGAGGAATTTTAGAATAATAATGGAGAAATACTTATGTTAGTATATTCTTAGGTTGTTTGTGTACGTGTAGTTCCAGATCCACTATTGTAGGAGTCTGTTGAAGGTTCTCTAAACCTATATATCTGTAACTATTACCTATGAATCATCAAGCTGTGTTGAGCATTAGTCTCACCTTCAGTCTATGCTGCTGTGCATGCTTTGTTGCTCTCTGATTACTTAATTACGTGGAAACGAACTTCTTGTTACACGTTTCATCCATATAAGCAGCAATTTCAGTTGGGTTTGCTCAGTGATCACTCCATTGGAATTCACTGATCGGATGTTTTTTGGAATTGTTGGAGGAACGGTAGAGCATTAAATTCTTCTCCACACATTATAGTTGGTTAAAATACCTTTGGCTTTTAACAATATCAGGTGTCAAAGATGGCCGTTTGATTATATCTTGTTACTCTAGTTTATCATACTAAATCTGGTTTTTTGCCTCTTCTTTTCAGACAATAGAGATAGTTTGGTGAAATTTTGGCCTCATAGGTATGCTTTTCTCGGTGAGCCTTCTTTGTTTTCCAGCCAATGGATTCACAGATCTTTGTTGCTGGTTAAATTTCATGCAACTTCGTTCCAATCTCAAAATTCATAGATGGACCAGGTAATCATCCACATCATCAAAATATATGCAATATTGTCTCATAGAGTGCCATGCATTATCAAGCAAAGACCTTGTTGTAGAAACACAAGATATACTAGGGCGTTTGGGATCCAGACTAGACAGGAGGCTAGGACAGCTTGGTGGCTGCCCAAACCTATCCCAACGCTCTTAAAATGCTGAGTCAAACCTTTTAAGAAACCTCCATCAATCTGCGACGTGTCCTACTGCATAGATGGAAAGAAGAGCCAAAAGGGTGCTCAGAACTGCCCTCGCCTTCTGCTAATAATGATTCTGTGATGCTCAATCAGTTGGTTTTTGTTTACACTGAATAGGGTTTGGAATTTTCAGTTCTTATTTTTGTGGACTTTTTCACTCTATGTTGTATTTGTTTTTTTGTTATGCAGGATAGATCTTAAATTCAGTTCTGATAGCGGCGGTTCATGGAGGGTTTAATTTCCCAATTTTATGGTATGCTGGTTTTTTATGGCAATCTTAAAAGTGTTTTTTTAAACTTTTGATTTTCCAAGTTGCTTTATTATTTTATTTTTTCCGTTGTTCCGGTGTTTTGATTTTCCAAGTGGCTTTATTATTTTATTTTTTCCTTTGAAATCGCCTTAAAGGTTTATGACTTTCTTTATTTTCTTATTTCTTGTAAGCATGAAATCTATTTTCTTATTTCTTTGTAAGCATCAAATTTGTTGGAGATTCGTCTATGGTTTCGCTCTTTCACACTTTTTTTTTATAGTTTAGCTTTATTGTATTTTTTCCTTTGTTCCAGTCCACGCGAGTGAACCTTGCGCAATTTTTGAAACCACCTTAGACTGGCAGGCTAGACTTTTATTTTCTCTTCTTTTCTTATTTGTTTATATGCCGGAAACTTATAGGAAAGTGAAGTAAAGAAAAAACCTTACATCGTTGAAGTGAAAAACACATTCACAATGACAGGAAACCCTTCAAATCCGATTGTTTGTGAATTCCTTCTAATAAGGATTCGACACAATGTCAAAGAGATATAATAATAATAGGATGAGAGGGAGGAAGAGAGTAATCCCATCATAATCTAGAGATTGTGACTATCATAAAAACATGATGCCTCAAACACATAGTGAGTGAAAACCACAGAGGGTGAAGAAAAGGTGAAGAAAGTTGGAAAAACAGTGTGAGATCATTCAAAAAAACCTAGTTCATGCCGTGGATCGGGAAGTTATATATATATATATATACCACTATTGTTTCACAGTTTTGAAAGGAGTCAAGGAGGATTTTAGATCCCCTTTATCTATGGTGGGGGCCTTGGGGTCTTCTCCTAATCCTAGAAGGAATTTTCCATCAAACGGGAAGAATTTAGAGAAAACATGATACCAATGAATAGGAAGGATACCCTACCTATGCTTTAAAAAACAAATCAAAACTAACGAGGCATAAAAACAATTAATATCTAAAATATTGATTTATTTTCGGGAATTCGATGTTTCACTTTAAAAACAATAAGAACCTATTGATAAAATATCATTGATGTCGAACACTTACCTAGAAAAAGATGAAAGCCAAATCTCGTAGGATCTCGAACCAAGCTCCAAGTCCAATCCATGTACAAACTTTTGAATCTACAACTACAACAAATACGTCTGCAAGGTGGATGAAGTGTAACAAGTGCTACAGTGCCAATGGTGACAAGGTACCCACAGTGGAAAAAAACGAATGTTGAATCACATAATAGTCAATCCACGTCTGTAGTCTTCCCTTTGTGGAATAGGTAGCACGGTGTCGAAATGGAATATGTGGCACAGTGTACAAGTTGGTAGAGAGGGGGTACTAGGTTTTCCAATGTGGCAGAGTGGTAGAAGGAGCATGCCCTAGTTGGAAGGGCATGGGTACAAGGGTTCCCACAATGGAAAAGAAAGGTCCCAACAACAACTAACACGGCAGAGTAGGGTCCCATCAATAGTTAACACATCGGAGCAAGGTCCCAAGAACAGTTAACATGGTGGAACACGATTCTAGAAAAAAGTGACAACATGGTGCTAACTCTTTTTGGCATAAGAATGGATGATGATGACAATGGTCGAACAAATATATATGTTAAACCACTATTTGGTTGAATAATTATTTGGTCTAACACCTTTTCAAAAAATTTTATCGCCGACAAATTTCCTTGCCCGACAATCCCTCGATTGTCGCATGCATTTCAACGTTGTTATTAATTTTAATGGTCAACTGTTAATAGTTATTTATCCGAATAATAATATATATTTTCTTGAAAAAATAAACAAATTCGATCGAATAACCTCCACTATGCATCTCTACTCGTCAATTGCCACAAAAGAGACACACATTTTTACGATTTCACATTTTATTTATATTAATTATATTATAATATCAAATATCAAGTTTCTCTTATAATAATAATAATAATAATAATAATATATTTATTGACTATCTAATTAATTTAATTTAATTTTATAGCAACTTATTACTCATTAAAGTGTCGAGTGTATCCTCTCTATGCTACAAATTAATAAGCTCAAGATCACTTCTACTTAGTATGATGCACGACTTGAGGATGCCATTGTTTCAATTGAACTATTTGTAAATATTCTACATAAATGTTGAAGTTAAATATATATTCATTAAATTTAGATAGAGATTGAAGTTTCTTTTCACTAACAAAGCTATGAGGTGCTTTGAAGACCTTCCATGTGTTCATGTTCTCTTATACATGGTCACTATGAGAAGTTTTTTAAAGGTAATCACTTCTTTACGATTCAGATTGTATTTATAAATCATATGATATTTGGAACTTATCAATATTTTCGTGGTTCAATAAATTAAATAAAATAAAAATTATGCATAGTTTTGCAATCTTTTTAATATGGTTGTTTTGAGATGTTGAGTAGTGTATATCAATTATGGGTGCCAAGATTGTAAAAATGAGTTTTTTTATTTATTGTTTCCAAAACATAGGAAGGTTGAATTAAAAGTAGTATTGTTGATTCCTATTCAAAGTGGACAATTTAGAATTTATAAAGTAGATGGTATTAATTATGAAATATAGAGTGAGTAGGATGCTAGTTCACACAAGCATGTTAAGAAAACCATGAGTGATTTGTACTCAAATATATATTAATTTCCAAATATAACTAATGTATTTTTAATTTATGTCACAAAACTTGAACGTTATGACAAATGGTTTGGATATGAAAACTGGGACGATATAATAGGTTATGAAAATTCAATTATTGCAAAAAAACATTGACAATGGAAAGATTGAGATGGTATAAAAAGCCATTGGAATTCGATTATTGCAAGGAAGCATTGATAATGGAAATATTAGAAAATCGAATTTATATTAAAAAAAAATCTAGAAAGGAAATGTACATCATGAGTTTAACTCTAAAGGTATGAACCAAGAACCAATTTTTGTAATTTTTATGTGCCTGACGGGGAACATATATATAGGCCTGTGATCTTACTTTGTTTGTACAATATTTCTTTTAAAACCAAGATTTAACTATATCAGAAATTAAAAATAATTAAATTAATTTTTACAAATAATTAAATTAATTTTAAATCTTGAATTTTCTAATCATTTGATTGGTCTGTGAGCGGATGGGTGACGTCAAGGCTGGAAAACACTCCTTCAACATTGGCGGTGGAGGTGATCTGAGCATTTTTAATGGGTTCATTAAATCACCTTGTATCGATGAGAGTGTTTAAGTAATTACTACCTGTATCGATGAGTGTATCGATGAGCGTGTTTCAGTAATTACTACCTGTATCAATGAGTGTGTTGCACTAAAGTAATAAAGGATTGATGTACTAAAAGTTATGTTTTGTGTTAATCCGGATTTGAAATACGTCACAGGCCTGTATTAAGCCAAGAAAAACTCAGCTCGGAGTGTTTCAATCCAGATTTGAAATCCGTCCGAGACCTGTATTAAGCTCAGCAAGACTCAGGTCACAAATAAAATTTGTTTTATACCCAAGCAAAGCCCAAAGTTTTTGTGTTCTGCAATTGGACAGGGTACTAGTTTTTGTGCTTTCACAATTGCATCTGTAAAGATAGGTTTGGAAATGCATAACTTGTCCAACATGTTGTTTTCTGATATTGCTGGGAAAGTTTTGTGATTAGAAATTGGGATAATTATGGGTGATAATCGAGAAGCTTGTTTTAAAGTTCATTGTGGAATTAATGTGAAGAGAACATGTCATAGCTTGTTCATATAGGGCAATTTTTTTTTGATGGTAGTCACCAAATGGTGGTGTTCTGTATTGCCCAAAAAATCAGTTGTGGAGAACACTGGAAGCTTCAGACCTATATCTAAAAACACAAATCTGATACTCCTAGGAGAAGATTTACAATGTGAACAACATACCTAAAACTACACTACATATTCATATAATTACTATTTCCTAAAAGTCAAGTTACTGTGCCAGTTGACAGTGTGACTACCCAAGAATTTTGTTATATTTGTCTTCTCAATATGAATTCTGGCATGTAAGAATAAGTTTCTGATAACTATGTTCAGAACTAGCCTGTGTGAATGAATAACTTTGGAGAGATGGAATTCACATCCTTCAATTTCCATAGTAATTATTTTGTTGGCATGAGAGAGCTATTAGGAAAAACATAACTCTTAAAACATAAAAAGTTTCACCTTTTGCTGCTCAGAAGGGCACCCATATATAATTTCAAGGGCGAACAAGCTTTTTTGCTTTTTAAATGCTTTTGAAGATCCAGGCTTCCAAGTTTCATGTTCATGAAAGAGTCAATTGTATGAAGTTTACTTCTAGACTAGAATTGTAATCTCACAAGTTCTACTCCATGTTAATCTCAGTTTTGTTTTGCAGGTATGATACTCCAACCACCACAGGATGAGGAAGAACCCCAGGAAGAGGAATTCAGTTTTGGAAGCAAAGGTATGATGGTAAATGCAAGAACAGGTGATAAAGACAGTCCAAGGCTATCCAAGTTCACCTCAAGTTCTACTGCAACTCTTACGCCAAGGCTATTGGGCGAAGCTGTTGGAGAACTAAATGAATCACCACTAGCGGTTGTCATGATCAACCTAATCCTCAATTTGGTCTGGCCTAAACTTGTGTGAAATCCAAACACCTATGCAAGTGTCATTGGAAATAGCTGGGCTCTGACTTCATACAGGCATGATTTCTTACAGAAGAATTCCTTCCAAACTTTTATTTTCTTTATGTAGGGCTGATGAAACAACGTTGTTTCTCTACTGTGTATATATTTTTCATGCCCCTTCTTTTTGTCTAAACAAGTAAACCAACAAAATCTAGGACATAACATTACAGGATGAGGAATTGCTTTTAAGAGACTATGTTTTTTCCTTTGATCCATTAAAAGAATGGTAGAGTAATTGAGAATATGTTGCTTTTCATAACCATGTTATCCCCCTAAAACACCTTCTGTTACTCGATAGCAGGCATAATAAAGGAATTAAACAAGTCGCTTTGGCCTTAGAATGTTTTAGAATATGTGCCTAATATGAAATGCAATCGTTCCATTCCAAATACACATTATTCCCACATGTATGGTGGAAAATTGTTTCTTAGTCATATTATAGAGAAATAAATTGCAAAGTGGATCTCGATTTGCAAGCAATGCCCAGATAAAAGAGAGTAGGAAGTTTAGTGCTAGATTTCAAGAACTTGTTTTTATGTGAGCCAACATTACCCTACAAGCTGTTATTCAAAATTTTAGATGAGGATTTCTATTGTGCATCGAAGTCCCTGTCTGCTAGTAATCCTAGTTTTTAATAAAACTGTGTTAAACACATTTATTCAACTCTTGTTTTCTTCATTCCAGTTATAATTTTTCTGACATTACTTTGGATATGCAGGTGGCATTTTAAAATGCCTCAGATTCTTTATGGTTCTGGAAGGATTTTATTAGATGCAGGCCTTGGGATGGCCATTTTTAGTCTAGGTGGGTTAGGTTTAGACCACAACCTTGTTGCTTCCTTTCACACACCTGAGTCGCGTGGCATAAATCTTCAAGCCACTCGGTGTGTCCTTGGGGGCAAGTCTCGAGTCAAGGATTTCACCTTGTTCTTGAATCCTCCGTTTAGGCTCAACTCCTAACGAAACCAAGGGGGATAGACCCTATTAAGTTACTAAGGATAACTACTTAGTGTTGTGATGTTAACTTGAATGAGTTGCTTAGGAGTTTGCAATTTAAATAAAGATAATAAAAGATGGCAAGATATAAAAGATGAACACACGAAAGCACAATGCTGAGACACAATATTTATATAAAGCAAGAAAATAACCAGTGCCTTAGAATGGAGTAAAAAATAGAAACAATATACTTGCATGTGCTTGGAGTGAATGTTTTGCGATTGCCTCCTGGTACGTTTTAAGTTAAATTTGAAGTGTGAGTTGATTAAAATTAGGCTGAGGGGGGACTCCAGATATACCCGAGAGTACTTGGAGTATGTAGAAAACTAAACCTACACAGCTACCCGCAAGGAATATGTGGGTTGAAATGGAGTCTTTGGGGCTATTGTTCGTAACGCACCCATTAGGGTGTGATAGAGATCGGCGCCCCGAGGTCACTTTTCATTAGTTCCCGCTTCCTTTGGGTATTTTTCCACCGTAAATGTTTGATCTAGGTGTTAGATTGTCACCTGATGGTTTGTCAGTTGGGGAGAGTGAGTCCTAATTATACTAGTCACTCAAGTGCTTTTAATACAGCTTGACTAATTGGATGAACCGCAGCCAAGTGCAGAGCATACACACTGGATTCTTGTCAATTTTAGTAAGTTTTAAAGTGGGTGTTCTTGTTTAAAAGAAAACCCTCCACGAACCTATTTCGATCCAAGTGGATCTCAATCGAGGAATCGAGGGGGGGTTAATTTTATAATTGCTAATAAATAAATGATGAAAAATAAAACAAATACACAATTCTGGTTTTCTAATTAGTCCTACCACGAATCTCTTTCCTCTTTCGGGTCAATCGGGAAATCGTGGGGTAAGTATTATGACTACTTTGAAAAAACAAAAAGTGGAATATGAAATTAATAATAAAATCAAGTATACTATCCTGCAAATTAGATCAATGCTAGTTTAAAAAAGAAATAAGTAGAAAGCGACGAAAAGGACACCGACGCAAATCCCCCCAGGAGGGATGGGGAATGGGGTTGAAAGAGCCTATTCAAAAAATAATTTTATTAACAGTGGTTACAATATCATAGAACTGATATATCAGAAACTTCTTGGTCCTTATATAGGATGAAACCAAGATCTTACAACTTTGCAAAAATTTTAAGATTTTAGTGAAAAGGGAGACAACAACTTCCTTTCTTTTCTGTCAGACCTGCTAAAAGACAGCAAGCATGTTAGAATAACATATTCCCAAAAGCACTTTAAGAGTACCTTTGTATCATTCTACCTTATCTAAAAAAAAATGAAGTTAAAACTAGCTAAACTGGTGAAAAAGGAACCAAGGAAAGCAAGCTTTCCTTAGGATCTTGGCTTGTTGTTTGTGTAGCCACCGAAATATGTACTGATATTCCAGAATATTAAATTTGATAATAGAGAAAGGAAATCTAATACATGCGATCTACAAGTTTTCTTTAAATTTTCATGCAAAAAGACGATTTCCCTAAAGCTAGATCTAGAATGCTTATGAAACTTTTTTAACTGCAAGATCTAGACTATAGGCTTTGATAAGATAGATCTATGTTGGAATTAATTTTAATATGATAGATCTAAGCAAAATCAAAGCTATGAACAGAGTAACTGGGTAAAAATTTTGATTTTTTATAGAAATGAGAAGAAGAGGAGAGAAGGTCAGATCGTTGCTTGAATGGAGCAAGTTGAAAGGAGGCCCTTTTGTGGAGTGCTGAGAGACGGAGTCTTGAGCTTATTGGATAAGAATGGAGTCAATCTAGATCCACACCTTCATCCAATCGGGAACCTGCAACTGAATAACACAAGCCTGCACACACCTCGTGAGATCTGGATATAGATGCATAAGGCAACAAAAATGAAAGATTATGCAGAAATAACCTTATTTAAGCATATAACTGAAATTTTTGAGCATACATCATATGGATAAACAAGATCAAGCAATCTAGCTTTCCTAGTTTACACCCTTACTAGATTCAGCCGAATCCTTGAAGCCAGAACACAGAAGTAGCACGGAATTTGGCAAGAAATTGCAGCTACCACATCAACAACATAACACTGAGAATCCACACATACACATGCACTACACAGTATAGCCTCCAAATATTCTTTATTCACAAATGATGATCAAATACAGAGTTACAATGGCAATCCCTTCAGTCCAACTCTAACTAGCTTGGAAGAGGGAGCCTGAAGCAGGATATATATAAAACACAGGCCATCCAGCCCAGGGGGGGCGCAATTCCTCATGGAATCAAGTGAAATCAACTGATGGAGAGTTCATCAATGCATAACTAAAGCTGAACTGAGCCTACTTGTCAACCGGGGGCTTGATTGAACTAACACATCAACCCATACATCGACACATCGGTCCACAGAGCATCCAGGAGAGTCCACACGTGTGGAGGAGAGAGAGAGGGCACAATTCCACATGAAGATAGCTGCAGATCAACTCTGGATTTGATTTGATCACCTCCTTTAGTCAAGAATTTGTCAGATCCAGTCAATCTGCTCTAGATCTAATTGATTTCAATCAAATCGATTGAGAATCCATCGATTTATTGATTTTGGATTTGCTCCATTATTCATCAATTTATTAATTAAAATAATCAATAATTGATTTTTGGGGTTTTCTGACCTGAGTGATGGAAGATCACTCAAGACTTAGGAAATAGTGGGTCCATGGGTTTACATGGTGCTCTTGGCTTGAAAATGAGCACCTACATGACTGAAACTGATTATTTGGCCCACTTTCATTACAAAATCAAATTTTCCAATTAAATTATTAAAAAATAGCCTAAGTTGTTTTAATAAAATTAAATTTTAATAAAAAAAATTGAAAAAACTGAAAAATTGAAAAATTGAAAAAAACCTAGGGGGACTTAGACATGTTCATATGACTCGAAAATGATGTCTAGCATGTTTACACATTGACACATAGACTCTAATAACCTCAATAGGCCTAAATTCCAAGCCGACCGCCCCAACTTTGGAGGTATGGAGTGAAAAACTCAGAAATTATCAGTCGTTTGTTCAACAACCAATAATAACCAAGGGAAAAAACACCATGGGCTGATCGGATTGACAAATAAAGTCTAAGAGTCCGAGTCTTTTACAGACACTATCATGCTAGAACATTTATTACAATTCCCCCATGGGGTATGAACATGTGATATAGTACAACAAAGCTTCCAAGAAGCAAGACTGAAGGTTCTCTGAAGTCCGAACAAGTTATCCTTGTTTAGTTCACTGGGCTCACTTGATAAAAAAACTACTAATTACAACTTAGGTGGTAACAAGCCTAATTTTTGTCTGTTTTTTTTTAATTTGAAAGATAAAAAATTTGTCTATCATTGGAAGCCCTGAACCATTAAAACTTTTATCGGCTAATATTCAGTTGATATGTTCATGACATTTTCCTTCGTTAAAAATTGCTCTCTGAAAAATTTAAGAATTTGCTAAGTCTACAATTAACAGGCAATTTGTAATATTTTGTAAATTTAAGAATTTCTAAGTCTACAATTAATAGGAAATTTGCAATATCGTACAAAATATTGAAATGCATTGCATGCACGTGTATTGGTTCTTATGGTTATTCTTGTCATAATACACAATTAAGGTATTGTTATATGCCTTTGTAGTGAACATGAATATATTAACTTGATACAAGATTCCATTACATATCATCTTTCATTAAATACTGAACAGTTTATAACCTATAGATATGTCATTTTGCATAAATAGAGGCTGGCCATTGTTTTAGTCCCAATTCCAGAAGATGTTGCAGGCAATGGCAATTGGCTATAAGAACTTTAGAAATAAAATTAGGAGTGACGCTATGTTTGTAGCTGTAGGAATTCTGAATCTTCTCAGTTTCTCTTGTTCATGACATGCAAAGCTTACTACAAATGAATCATAGCCAAAACCGAGCCGACTAAACTTGGGTTTAGGGCTCAGTTGATATTCAAATTTCCTTAGAAAATTAATTTCCACCTTTTAAGACAAGATTTCTTTCCTAAAATCTTGGGCTGATATAAACCTTGCTCTGATATAACCTTGCTCTGATACCAGATATCCAAAACTGAGCCGACTAAACTTGGGTTTAGGGCTCAGTCGATATTCAAATTTTCACTTTTACTTTTCACGCCGACCACTTTACTTTTTCACCAGTCGAGTGAAACTTGTCTATGTCCGACTAAACAAGTTTACAAATTTTAGTCGGTCCTTCACTCGACAAAAATTACTTTGACTTACTTGTGCGACCGATTTTACCTTGACCACTTTTACTCTGACCAAGTCGGTTCTTCGACCAAGTCGGCTCTCCGACCAAGTCGGCTCTTCGACCACTCTAGTCGACTCACTTTGGTCAAAATCTGCAGAATATGTTTCTTAGTCTAAAGACTTAAGAAATTACAAATACTTTTCACCTGTGAGTAAGATGAAGTAAAATAGACACATTTACAAATCCAAATAACTTATAAAAAAACATATGCCCAAATATGTAGGAAGACTTGAGTCGACCAATGTGACGTAAAACTTGGAACTTTCACACGGTGAGATTTTTATGGGTTCTTGTTCTTTCACTTAACAGTAATTGTAAAAGACTTTTACACAAGTAAATCTGGAAATATGTGCTGCCAAATAATCATGCATTCAACCACAAACTATTTTATATATTAACTATGCTGAAATAACAAAGTACTACAAACTTGTCGGTTACAAAATGGTTGGTCCAGACTTGTCCGTCCAGACTTGTCGATCTACAGAGCTTTAGCTCTTTCACTAAATCACATGCACAGAAGCTTGAGCTTCAACTTCTCTTTCTCATCATGAGTTCCTCTGCTGTCTAATGTCTATGTCTGTATCTCTCTATATGTCTGTAACATAAATTACAAAATTCTTCTTCTATTTATAGGAAACCTGAAGATTGCTTCAACATGGGTCTACTCACTTTCCATTAAACACTGTAATAACTATCTACCTAACAACTTAGCTTTTGAAATAAGTTCGACTGAATTATGTTGCCTAATCGTGGACTTTTCCTTCTTGTCAGACTGACAGACAAGATCTTGACTTGTACAGCCTCTCACAAAGTCGGCTGAGAGTCAAGTACAGATCTGCGAGTAATTACATTTTTCCAACACTCCCCCTTAATTATGAGTAGATGGAGATTTTTAAAACAAAATTTACAAAATGTTTCAGAGCTTAGACATGCTCTGTTTATGACAGAGTTCACTGTGGAGAACTTTTCATACCAAGATAACTACACAGATAATGGAATGTGTCATTTTCCAATGGCTTTGTGAAGATGTCGGCAAGTTGGTCTTCAGACCTGCAAAATTCCAAACAAATTTCCTTGTCGTTCACCAACTCTCTTATAAAATGAAACCTTGTGTCGATGTGCTTGGTTCTCTTGTGAAACACATGATTCTTTGATAATGCTATGGCTGAATTGTTGTCGGTTCTTGATGGTTCTGTGACAAGTCTTTTAAGACTCTCCTCATCCAGATAGCTTGACATGCAGCACTTGTTGCTGCAACATACTCTGCTTCAGCTGAAGATAGAGTTACTCTGGGCTGTTTCTTTGAACCCATGAAACAACACCTGTACCAAAATGAAATGTGTACCCAGATGTGCTTTTCCTATCATCTATGTTTCCTCCATTGTCACGGTCAGTGTAACCAATGAGTTTAAAATTTTCTGATGTTGAATACATAATACCAAGGTCTTTATATACCTCAGAATTATTTTACCTGCTTGCCAATGTGAGTCTTTTGGTGACTCCATGAACCTTGAGATCAGACTTACACCATACATAATGTCTGGTCTTGTTGCTGTCAAATACATAAGGCTGCCAACAAGCCTTTTGAACAGCGTAGGATCTACAGTGGATCCTTCATCATCCTTGCTCAATTTTAAACCTGTTATTACTGGTGTTGGGGATGTCTTACAGTTAGACATGCTAAACCTTTTTAAAACTTCACTTGCATACTTAGACTATGATATAAAGATACCACTTTCAAACTGCTGAAATTCAATGCCGAGAAAAAACTTCATAAGCCCCAGATCAGTCATTTCAAATTCACTTTCCATGACTGTTTTAAAATCTGCTATGCCATAATCACCAATAAATATTAAATCATCTACATACAGGCAGACAATTAACATCTTACCTTTCTCATCGACTTTGGTGTACAAAATCGGTTCACTTTCACTTCTGTGAAATCCATTTTCAATGAGATAGGAATCAATCCGACTGTACCAGGCTCTAGGAGCTTGCTTCAAACCATAGAGTGCCTTTTTCAGCCTGTACACTTTGTGCTCTTGACCTAGAATTTCATACCCTTGTGGCTGTTCCACATATACTTCCTCTTCTAGATAGCCATTTAAGAATGCCAAATTGACATCCATTTGATGAACATGCCATTTGTTTTGAGCAGCAATGGCCAAAACTGTTCTGGCTGTATCCATGCGTGCAACAGGTGCAAACGTTTCATTGAAGTCGATGCCGGGTTGCTATGTGAACCCTCTTGCTACCATTCTTGCCTTGTGATTTTGCACATTTCCATCAGCGTCTTGATTTGTCTTATAAATCCATTTGACACTGATTACATCCTTGTGTGTTGGTACATCGACTAGTTCCCATGTCTGGCTTTTCTCAATGCATTCTATTTCTTCATCCATGGCTTGTGCCCATACTTCTTCTTCAACAGCTTCTTCAAATGTTAGTGGATCATATATAGGGGAAAATAATGCAAACAGAGAGAATGAATTAGGTGTACCAGCTTCATATATCTCTCGTATACTTCTTGTCTTCACCGGTTCTGTCGATGTCGACCTTGACGAAATGCTTGATGGAGTCTGCTGTCCTCTTGGTGTACTTGTCGGTGTAGCTTTAGCTACTACTTGTGTCGATGGTCCTTGTGCTAAACCATGTCTTGGTGTCATGGGAGTCGACGGTGCTCCGACCGGTTGACTTACCTGTGGTATTTGAACCACTTCTTCTTCCATATCATCATTGTCGACGTTCGACACAATCTTGACATTTATGTCGACGGTTCCATCCCATGATTCATTCTCAACAAATTGAACATCCCGACTGATTATCACTTTCTTTATGACGGGGTCATACAACTTGTATGCTTTTGTGTCTTCTGAATAGCCGACAAAAATACATTTCTGTCCCTTCTTGTCTAGCTTCCTTCTCAGCTCATCTGGAATATGAGCATATGCAACACAACCAAAAATTATTAAATGTGAGACACTATGATTCATACCTGTCCATGATTCTTGGGGAACTTTGTTCTTCACACTCTTTGTCGGACATTGGTTCATAATGTATATGACAGTTGCGACTACTTCACCCCAATACTCATTTGGCAAATGCTTGGCTGCCAACATGCTGCGTGCCATCTCCATGATGGTTCTATTCTTCCTTTCGGAAATACCATTTTGCTGAGGTGTATACCGAGCTTTGAATTGTTTCTGTATGCCATGGGTCTTGCAAAAATTTAGAAATTCATTTGAAACATATTCACCTCCTCTGTCAGTCATTAATATCTTGATGTGGTGACCACTCTGGTTCTCCATGAGTGCCTTGAACTGCTAAAAATAACCAAATGCATCAAATTTGTGTTTCAAGAAATATACCCATGTCTTTCTTGAGTAGTCATCAATAAAGGTTGGAAAATACTTGCAGCCACCAATGGATGATGTCTGCATTGGACCACAGATGTCAAAGTGCACAATTTCAAGTGGTGTGCATGCTCTATAGGACTTTCCAACTGGAAATGTCTCTCTGTGTTGCTTGCCAAAAATTCATCCTTCACAAACCCTCTCTGGTCTGTCGATCAGTGGTAATCCCTTCACCATATTCTTTGTGTGCAGTAGCTTCATCCCACCAAAATTCAGATGTCCAAATCTGAAATGCTACAACCAGGATTCATCCTGAACTTCTGTCTGAAATGCAGCTTGCAAATTAGCACTACAATTTTCTTTCTTGTTGAGGATCTTGACTGTTTCTTTACTTTTTTCCTTGAATGCGGCTCCTGTGTTTGTCTTCCCTTTTATGTCGGGAACTATCCTCAATGGAAACAAGCGGTTGCTTGTCATTGGCACTTTTTCTATCAGCTGGTCGCTTGGACGCTTGTCTTTGATCACACAATGTTCATCTTCTATGTAGACTCTGTAGCCTTTTTGTAACAACTGTCCAATGCTTAACAGATTATGTTTCAGACCTTCGAAATTATAGATATCAGGGATATACTTACTCTCCCCCTGTTTGGTTAGAATATCAACAGTGCCTTTTCCTAAGACAGTAACTTGGACATTGTTCCCAAGTGTAAAATAGATTTAAATTACCAGTCATATGGTTGCTGCATCTTGAGTCTAGGTACCATATTTCATGTGGACTTTCTTGAACAACATTGCAGTCAAGTGGAGATGTCGATGCCATTAACATTGCACCTATCGAAGTGTTGGTGCTGGTCGACTAACTTGGGCTTTGTCTTCCTTGGTCATATTGCTTCTTCCTACATTCATATGAATAATGACCAAACTTCTTAGAGTAATGACATTGAATTTTTGATTTATCAAACCTCTGGCCACTTGGCTGACTTGGGTTTTGGTTATCTCCTCTGCCACCAACATTTGCAGGACTTCTGCCTCGTCCTCTTCTTGAAGAACTTCTTCCTCCGCCTCTAAAGTTGTTTCTCCCCCTTCCTCTACCACGGCTTATGGATGACTGTGGTGCCAATGCACCTTTCAATGATGTCTGTGATCTGCTGATTCTGTGTTCATGATTGATGAGTGAAGCTTGCATCTCATCAATGCTAAATGTCAACATGTTTGTGTGTTCCTCTAAGGTCACAATCAAATTTTCAATTCTTGGGGGAAGACTTTTGAGAATTTTTTCAACAACCCTTTGGTCTGATATGGGTTCTCCATGATATTTCAGTTGGTTTATCAACTCAGCAACTCTGGTGTAGAATGTGTCTACATTCTCTCAATCTTTCATGGATAAAGATTCAAAATCTTTTCTCAGAATCTGCAACTTGGATGTCTTTATCTTATCCAAACCTTGATAGGCAGTCTCCAATGCATGCCATGCTTCCTTGGCATTAGTTGATGCTACTATTATTGGGAGTATGCTCTCATGCATAGCTTGATGTATGAAAAACAGAGCTTTTCCATCTTTCTTCCTCTGTTCTCTCAAGACATCTTTCTCAGCCTGTGTGAGATTGTTATATGCTTCCATGTCTGCTGGTTCTGCATAACCATGCTGGACTATCTCCCATATCTCTTGACCTCTGAATAAAGTCTTCATTGTTAAATACCAATATTCATAATTCTTTTATGTAAAACTTGGAGGTTGTAATGAACCAGAAGTGGAAGCCATTTAAAAAAAAAAGAAATTAATTAACTTTCCTTAGAAAATTAATTTCCACCTTTTAAGACAAGATTTCTTCCCTAAAATCTTGGGCTGATATAAACCTTGCTCGCTGTGATACCAGATAGCCAAAACCGAGCCGACTAAACTTGGGTTTAGGGCTCAGTCGATATTCAAATTTTCACTTTTACTTTTCACCCCGACCACTTTACTTTTTCACGAGTCGGGTGAAACTTGTCTATGTCTGACTAGACAAGTTTACAAATTTTAGTCGGTCCTTCACTCAACCAAAATTACTTCGACTTACTTGTCCGACTGATTTTTACCTCGACCACTTTTACTCCGACCAAGTCGATTCTTCGACCAAGTCGGCTCTCCGACCAAGCTTCGACCAAGTCGGCTCTTCGACCACTCTAGTCAGCTCACTTTGGTTGAAATCTGCAGAATATGTTTCTTAGTCTAAAGACTTAAGAAATTACAAATACTTTTCACCTCTGAGTAAGATGAAGTAAAATAGACACATTTACAAATCCAAATAACTTATAAAAAAAACATATGCCCAAATATGTAGGAAGACTTGAGTCGACCAATGTGCTGTAAAACTTGGAACTTTCACGCGGTGAGATTTTTATCGGTTCTTGTTCTTTCACTTAACAGTAATTGTAAAAGACTTTTACACAAGTAAATCTGGAAATATGTGCCACCAAATAATCGTGCATTCAACCACAAACTATTTCATATATTAACTATGCTGAAATAACAAAGTACTACAAACTTGTCAGTTACAAAATGGTCGGTCCAGACTTGTCCCTCCAGACTCCTCGGTCTATAGAGCTTCATCTCTTTAACTAAATCACATGCACCGAAGCTTGAGCTTCGACTTCTCTTTCTCACAGTGAGTTCCTATGCTATCTAATGTCTGTCTGTGTATCTCTCTATATGTATGTAACCTAAATTACAAAATGCTTCTTCTATTTATAGGAAACCTGAAGATTGCTTCAGCATGGGTCGACTCACTTGCCATTAAACACTGTAATAACTATCTACCTAACAACTTAGCTTTTGAAATAAGTTCGACTGAATTATGTTTCCTACTCGTGGACTTTTCCTTCTTGTCATACTCACAGACAAGATCTTGACTTGTACAGCCTCTCACAAAGTCGGCTGAGAGTCAAGTACAGATCTGCGAGTAATTACATTTTTCCAACAATGAATCACATAAGTTTTTGAAGGGCAGGCTTATTCATGGCTCTTCAACTTAGACTTATAGCATGTGGGAAATCGAATGCAATCTTTGGAACTCTTCTTCCATTCCTTACTGGACCGGGAGTCATGGAAGTTGCTTCAAGTGCAGCTGCTCTTCGAGGCCTCATTTTCTGTATTGCAATTGTTCAGGTGAGGTCTTATTTATTTCATTTGATAATGCCCTGTTTTTCTTTCTCTTTACTCACTTCCATGTTTCACCATGTGGTGAAACTTATGTCAAAAGAATTTTGTTGAGAATTTTCTGTCAAATGCATTTTGCTAACATTTATTTTAGAGAAAAATACTGAAATAGGAAAATTTAACATTCAGATTTAAATAGATTTTGTAATCTGTCCAAGAAATCTCTCCAACATAGAATTGTAACTGGAAATGATCTATTGTTTGCTGGGTTTGGCCGTGTGGATAACCCAACTTGTAGGCCTTGAACGATATTTCTTCTATCCAGGACATAGCTTAAGGCTTATGAAACTTACTAGTGAGGTAAAAAATAAGACCCCCTCGAGTTTTTCCCAGTAGAGTATCCCAACGAACAACCGCCTTCATTATACTTAACTATAAGAACTGAGGCCCCAATATATCATTCTGATTCCCAATTATCACAGAAAAAATCTATTATCTATAACAGTTGGCTAGGACTACAGTTGTGTACCATGTGTAATTGGTCGTGTGTTTTTTCTGTTTTGAACATTGAGTATATGTACTTGTTTCTTTTGCAGTTTGGACTATTGTTTAAAGCTAAAGAAAGCTTCATGCATTTCCTATTGGAGAAGGTTTATGTGCATATACAGCATATGCCTTGCCAAACTAGTTCATAATAATGCTTACATTCACTACTAGTGCCTTTAAACTATAGGCACCATGGCAGAGACATGTTAGCCAGAGGTTCGAATTGAAAGACCAAAAAACATGGGTTGCGTCGTGGCAATGGTTGCATCGTAGGTCTTAAGAATGTGATTGCACGCCATAATGAAATTATGATTAGTTTAATTGTTGACCATTGTGACAGCATGTCTTGTGTGTGTCTCAGACTAACCTTGTTGCATTTGATAGCTGAAAGTTTTTCTAACAACAGGTCTATTTTTCAACCTTTTCTAGTGGTGCAGGTTGCACTGCCTCAAGGAATTGTTCCATTTGTATTTGCAAGGGAGTACAATCTGCATCCTGATATTCTCAGCACGGCGTAAGAATACTTGACTTCTCATTCCACATAAACATTGAGTTGTCACCAAATATTATAGGCCATGGTTTTCAACATTTTTGTGGGGAAATAAGATATAAATAATACTGAAATTTTGTTGGAGAAACGTAATTACTCACAGATATGTACTAAATCTTCAGCCGACTTAGTACGCAACTTTTAGCCGACTTTGTCAGAGCCCGTACAAGTCGAAATCTTGTCTACCAGTCTGGCA
>LPNX010097139.1:45205-95379 GCA_001517045.1 Pseudotsuga menziesii | reverse complement strand
TGTGCTTGCCCCCAAGGTCACACCTCTCCCACTTTCTCAAGTGAGGAGACAGCTTTCGGAAGATTTATGCTGCTGGTGTGCAATCGGCGGACAACAGGGGCAACAAGCAACATTGAAGATTTATTCACTACTTGAGAAGGAGATTGTAATCAGAGTAGTGCAGAAACAAGCATGGTGGTTCCTCTCCGATATTTTATTGGAATCTTAAGAAATTTGAAGTTTGGTAACTCTGTACCATGTTCAAAGAATTATACATAAGCAAAAAGGGGTGAAAGTTCAGAAAAGGTTTCCAAAATATGGAGGTAAATATTATTTGCAGAAATTTGGTTTTTACGGATTTGATTAATCCTTTTGGTGTTAGTGGTGATGTTCCAGGATATATCAATATGTACAATACACATCTCTTTACTTTTGGGAACACAAAATTTCAATACATGAGTGCCACTACTCAAGTTCCAGCTAAAGAAAATCAATGAGCAGAACCATAACAGAGCACTTGCTGCAAAGAAAAGAGTACCAAATGAGGATGCTACTTGGGAATTAAAAAAATATTGCAGCATACAAATATGGAATCACTTGAGGACAATAAATCTTGGGTGGGGAGGACTGTAATGTCCCCATTTAAATAATTGCATAGAAGGACAATTCCATCAATCATACTAGTTCCTTAGGTTGGATGGATACATTTGGAATTTTAATAAGGGAGATAATAAATGATGTTCACACATTATAATGGAATAAATATTTAATAATGGATATTATTCAATAAATACAAGAGAAAATTGAAGTGGTAATGGAGCATGGATACACATGGAGATTATGGGGCCCACACAAGCTAAGAATTTTGTGCCACATGGCACTCCCCTGTTTCAATTTAGAATCCATTGGAAGCCTAATGTTCTTGGATGATTTATAAGGATAATACACTTGTACATATGCATAATAGGTCTAATTTTGAAGAAAATTTAACTTACATGGGAGAGGAAGAGTCATTTTGGAGCTAGTGAGACACTTGGACTAGATTCCCTAGCTCTATGAAAACAATGATGAAGATGTTATGACACCTATGACACAAATAATATCTGAATGATGACATATAAAATATCTAACATGTCAGGTTGAAATTGATCATCCATGAGGGCGCTCATGTGAGTTGGGGAAGCTCAATGGGATCCTACTCGAATTGGGGGAAGATGGAAGGCTAAGAAAGGGAGGACACATGGAAAATATTGAGCACACACCCTAATTCGAATTGGATTGAGTTTGTGGATGGATTGGTAAAATTAGAAGGCTAATTATTTTTATAAAATACATGAATCATTCAAGATAAGATATTTTTTTAGTAATTTGCATTTGTTAATTGAGAGAGCTAGTGGATGACTAGTTTCTTGCCTTAGCCAATTTCGAGGGTGAAAGATTCCAATCCAAGCTAGTGTTTGGATATGCCACTCGGGTATTTCATGGAGATTTAATGGAGTTTTATTTGTAGGCATAAGCTATAGAAAATATCCTGGTTCCTTACAGTGCAACACTTTCACTCAACCATTCCCAGTTTTTATTGCATATTCTTGCTCATGGAGGGATTGCGCTTTGGGTGAGATATTGATATATTTGGGGAAGATTATAATGACCAATTATTTTATTTTATAATTTAAATACTCTGTATTTAAATTTTAGAAGACTCTTAGGTCGAAATACCAAAATATTTCATGTAAAAATGTTAAACAATGAAGAAATAGTGCCATTTCCCCACTATCTTGTTGTGAGCCATTGTAATGCTGATGATTTAGAATTGGGAGAGGTTTTAGTTTTCCATTTATGATTGTAATAATATAAATATGATATCTTATTAATTCTAAAAAAGTATCAAGTCAAAATGTCAAAGGCTTGTATGTAAAAGTGACTATTAATGAGCAAACAATGACCATTTCCCCACTATATTGATGTATGCCATGATAATGTTGATTATTTTGAATGGAAGAATGAATATATGATATATTTATGATGAATGGAATGTAATTTATTATTATTACAAGTTTAATTTTCAACACTTAATAATTTGAGGTCATTTTACTAAGTTTAATTACATTTGGAGAAGATATGGTGCCATTTTCCCAAGGGTCAAATTAGTGATTTTGTAGCTATTTGGGAGAGGGTAATAACAACTTGTATAAAATAAATAATGATGAAAATGAGACCTTAAAAATGTCCCTTAAACATCCTCTATCTCTATTCAAAAATTGAAGTGTTTTGGGGAGCATTTGAGAAGCCATTTCCAGGATTTACCAAGGGGGAATTCGAGACACAACTCGCTAGTAAAGACTCCTACTTTGACGAGAATATTAAAAAAATTTCAAGAAGTAATTGGAAGGTCATAAATAATACTTGAAAATAATATTCAAGTCTTAATATCATTTATACACCGTCATAAAAATATTTGGGTGCATTTGGGCCAATTGGGAGACCTAGACATCAAAACTAGTCAAAGGTCGAAATAGGCTGGAAAAAGTGAAAAAGTGGTCATTGTAATAAAATTAAAAAAAAGGGACATTACAGTGTGATGTAAACCTGAAAATTTTAGGCTTTTAAACCTTACGGTTCCCTTTTTGTGTTTTTGCGGGTTTTTTGAAAGACTTCTACTGCATTCGCTACATCATAAAAATGGATTCTTCTGTGGATTCTCTTACTCCTTTCAATTACCACGAATGGAAGGGAGACATGGAGATTAAATTGCATTCCAAGGGAACCTACAGAGTCAAAATGGACATGGATTTAGATCCAAACCATGTTGTATACAAAGCAATATACTAGAACAAGATGGATGAAGCTTTTGGGTTTCTATGCCTGTTGATTTCCAAAGATCTTCATTTCCATGTCACTCGATTGAAGAATCCGAAGGAAATTTAGGATAAACTTGATGATCTCTTTCATAAGAAATATGACATGAGGATTTATCAGCTAGAGAATGAACTGATTTCTCTTCAACCAAACAATTTCAAAACTCTCAATAAATTATTCACCAAATTCAAGCACCTAGTGCTCCAGTTGAAGCAATGTAAAGTGGAGAAAGAGGATGATTAGCTCATTCTCTCCATTCTCTCCAAACTTGGATTGAATTACTCAGTATTTTTTTTCCACATTCCATACCGAGAAGCTAATGACCCCAAATTGGAAAATTCCTTCTCTCAATGCCTTCATTGAGTCCCTCACAAACGAGCATGATAAGCTTGTGTAGATGGGGATGATCAGATCCTACCAAGATCAAGAATTGTTTTCTTCAAGGCACAAATATACAAATATTGAGGGAAAACAAAAGAATAAGAATAAAAATATTAAGTTTGATGCTCTGAATCCAAAGGAGAATAACCAGCAGCAAAATGAGCCTTCCGGCTTAAAGAAGCACAGGAATAAAGGAAACCAAGGAAAATAAAAAGTTAAGTGTTCCTATTGAGGGAAGGGATTTCACCCTAAACATGCCGGTATGAAGAAAAGGCTTGATGATATGACTCTTCTCCTTGAAAGGAACAATATCAATCTTCCCGAGAGTGTTTGGAAGAGAGATAATCATGATCGAGAGATCCAGTAAGAAAGAGGGCATGCCCTCATGGAAACTGTTTCGAAGCCTAAAGATCTCATTATAGACTCCAGTGATTCAATCGATATGATGGAAAAAAAAGAATCCTTTTCATCCCTCGAATCCAACAAAAGAATTCCCATCCACATGGGATATGATTCTCAAATCATTTCAAAAGGCAAAGGTACTGTAAAACTTGAACATGGCAGCTTTTTTGATGTTGTGTATGTACCCTCCTTGGCCTCCAATCTGTTGAGTGTATATTAGATGACACACAATGGAATTACAAATAGATTTAGTTTCAGCCTAGATGATTTTTAGATCTCAGATATTGCATTTGAGAAACTCGTTGCAATTGGAATAGCAAACCACCATGCTAAGGACTATGAGTTTTCCAAGTTTGTGGCGGATGAAAAGCCCACCACTCTTTTGACTCTTGGGAATGAGGTCAGTAGGATTTGGAATGAAATATTTGGTCATTTGAACTTCAAATAGTTGCAGAAACTTCAGAAACATTCCAGGTTTGAAGGCCTCCCAACCATCAAAACTTTCAATGGAATTTGCAAAGGTTGCATTGTCGAAAAACACCCTGAGCGCAAGTTTGGTCAGGGAAAGGAAAGTTGTGCAGAAATTATTTTGGGGAAGATTCATTCTGATATCAGCAGACCCATTCCTACAACATCCATAAGTAGTTCAAGGTATGTTCTCACCTTTATTGACGACTTCTCCAAATTCACTTGGGTTTTCTTCCTAATGAAAATATCTTAGGTTCTTGAAAGATTCATTGAATTCAAGGCATTTGTTGAGAATTCCTCTGGGAGGAAGATAAAGTCTCTCAGATATAATAATGGAGGAGAGTACACCAATTTTGAATTGATGAAAATATGTGTTTATAGTGGGATCCAAATCCAGCACTCCATTCCCTACACACCCTAGCAAAATGGTGTAGTGGAAAGGAAAAACCGGGCCTTCAAAGAGATGACTACCTGCATGCTGGAAGCCAAAGGTTTGGATACAAGCCTATGTGATTAGGCAATGAATGTTGCTGCTCACATCTAGAAAAAGGTTCCTCACTCTTCCATGAAAGGAAAGACTCCTTTCGAATCGTATTTTGGACACAAACCAGATGTGTCAAATTTCAAGGTTTTTGGGTCCACTGCATGGGCTTGAATTCCACTTGATAAGAGGAAATATATGAAACCACAAATTATTGAATGTTTGTTCATTGGATATACATACGAATAAAAGGCATTAATACTTTTGAATATCATAATGAAATAGATATTCATTGAGAGAATTGCTCACTTTGAAGAACCTGTCCAAGAGGTGGAACTAATCGAGGAAAAAACTATTGAAATTTCCTCCTGTTCTACTAATCATTTGGATGATGAAAATGGGAGTGAAGGATATCATATTTTAAATATGATGTATGATATAAGTGAGAAAAATATATCAGGTTCAGAATCATATTTTTATGTGTCCACTCATCTCCCAACTTGGGAAAAAATGACACTGTCTTCCGCTAGGACAAACATTGGAAATCCTGCTGAACCAAGAAGAACATGGTCTGATTTTCAAAGAGAAGGTATTTCTCTCTCTTGTCATGATTCCTTGATTTTTTAGACCTGTTATTTGATGATTGGGTAAAATACAAATTCCTACTACCATGCTCAAAAATATCCAATATGGAAAGCTGCAATGGATGAAGAGTTCAACTCTTTGCAGAAAAATGCAACTTGGGAGCTAGTTTCCCTTCCACCTGGGAGGAAACTGGTTCAATGCAAGTGGGTATATCAGACAAATATTGCTACAGATGGAACAATATGAAAGTACAAAGCATGAATGGTTGGAAAAGGGTTCTCCCAACTCCAAGGAGTGGACTATCATGAGACCTTTGCACCGGTGGCAAAGATGGATTCCATAAGGCTAGTTTTGGCCATTGCCCCATCCAAACACTAGGAGGTGCATCACATGGATGTCAAGAGTGGTTTTCTTCATGGATACCTGCAAGAGGAGATATACATGAAGAATATTTAAGGCTATACATCATATCCTTCCTTGGTGTGTAATTTGCAGGAATCTTTATATGTGTTGAAACATGCCCAAAGATCTTGGTATGCCAAAATGGATGCATTTCTGCTCTCAAAAAAATTACAAAGATGCAAATCTGATCCTAATGTATATTTTCAGAAGTATTAAGGTAATATTGTTATCATAATATTGTATGTAGATGATATTTTGATAAGAAGAATCACACTTGCTTCGATTTCCTTTATAAAAACTGCTCTTCATGATGCTTTTAAAATGAACAATTTGGGCCTGCTGAGACAGTTTCTCGAGCTTGAAATCTATCAAGACTATGATGGAATAATGGTAAATCAGTAAAAATATATTGAATACCTTTTAATAAAGTTTAACATGGCTGATTTAAAGGATGCACCATTTCCTTTCCTCTCAAGAATCAGTCTTGAAGTGGGAAAATCCACTCCACCCATGGATTCCACAATTTGCCGCCAGTTGATCGGAAGCTTGCTATACTTGAAAAATTCAAGGCTTGATATTTGTTATATCATGAATTCTATATCAATATATATGCAGAAAACTCATGAGATCCACTAGAAGGAATCCAAGAGGATCCTTCAGTACATTAATGGCGCTATATCCTATGGCATTCACTATGCTGGAGATTCTGATCTAGAGTTGGTCGGTTTTACAAATTCTGATTGGGCAGGGGATACCATAGATCAGACTTCCACTTCTAGGTATGTGTTTATGCTTGTTGGTGGCACCATTTTCTAGTCCAGCAAAAGGTAGGCTGCCGTTGCACTTTCTTCAGTAGAGGCTGAGTATAGGGGAGCAGTAAATGCTTGCATCAAGGCAGTTTGGTTGCAATGCATTTTGTCTAAGTTTGAGACTGGTAGTGCTTTATCCATACTCATATTTTGTGACAAACAAAGTGTTATAAATATTTCAATGGATCCAGTTCAGTGGCAGAGGACCAAACATGTTGAGATCCACATGCACTACATGAGGGAGTTGGTGCATGATAAGACAAATGTTTTGCATTACTGCCCCACAAATGAGCAGATTGCAGATATTTTCACCAAGAACTTTACTAAGAAAATGTTCACTTACCTCTGTTCACTGTTGGGGGTGATTTCATCAGGGTGACCAGTTACTTCTTTAGTGTTCAGCTTGAGTGGGGGTTTTTCTCCCACTGGGTTTTACCCTTTTCCTCACTTAGCATTGGTTTGAGCATTTTAGAATTACATTTTTTACAGGGTGACCTATGGCCTTTGTTTTTGGGGCCCTAGCATTTTATTTTTACTCCTCCACATGAGTAAATCTTAAGGGAGGGAGTTGGAGTCATTATCCAACCCACTCGAATTACTGACATCAGCATTAGCACACTAGCACACTCTTGACATCCACATCAGCACACCAGCACACTCCTTCAATCAGGGAGGTCAACTAAGCCTTCTCCTTAAATCAGGGAGGCTAACTAGGCTTCCTCCTTCAATTAGGGAGCAAAGTTGGGGTGATCAGCTTGTCATAATTGCAACAATTAGTTAACTGAATTTTGTTTCACCTAACAATCAGAAAAGCAAAGTTGGAATGGCACCTTTCTCATCTATTTTTCTATTTTGGGTTAATTTGAGTTAACTGGAGTGATTTAAGGTGCCTCCAACAACTTCTGGTGACTCAGTTGAGTTGAATTCACTTCATCGGAGCTAACTTGAGTTAGATATTCACCCACACCTACTAATTGACATGCAGTTGAGTTCTATTCAGTAAGACTCAGTCATTATTGCCTCTAATTCTTTTAGGGCTCAGTTAAAGTCAATTATGGTTGTGATTAGTGGTTAACCGATGTGTTTAGTGTGGATAACTAATAGCTAAGCCACTCTCATGTTACCAATTTGAATGACCTCCTTGGGATTCAAATTGTCTTTCTATTCATGCAAGTGTATCACAGTGTGTCTCTACTTTTGATTATTGAATACATTCTTAGATATGCAACTCCTAATTGCAATGTGTTTCATGTCAAATTTATTGTGTGATTTATTCTGAATCTCTGTGAGTTGCTGCTTGATCCCAAGATTACTGTGACTCAATTTTCACAACAGGTTTTGTCGGCTGAGATTTGCTCTGTTGGGTCGATATCTCGGTATTTGTTGTGTTGAGAAGAAGGGACTGAACCTGGGTCAGGATCCCTGGGAAAAGGGACAGAGAGATAGAAAATTCAACACCCCTCTGAGGTTGTGTCGGCTTGAAGCCATAACTTGGCACTGTAAAGAAATGAATTATTTTCATTTTTGTTCAAACCTTGGTAGGGTGTTGAGGTGCCCTTGACAAGTTTTAATCGTATGTAGTTTTTCGATACAATTTTGGTTTTTGATTTATAGTGGAAGCCATTAATAATGGTCTTATAACCACTCAATAAGCATGTATAAATATTCTGATATGCCCTTTCAATAGCTTAAGAATTGGGAACCTATATTGGTTGGTTTATAACCAATTTTTTATTTTGTAAATTGTTGTGTATGATTACTTATGTGGATTATAGTGTAATCCTTGACTTCCATCGTAGATGGTCTTACAACCACAGATATAAAGTATCTCTTTCATTTTTAATATCTTTGTATAAAGTTGTAATACATGATGTTGATATGTGTTGCGATGGTAGCTTATGGAATAGACTTACAACCATCTTATATGTGTTTATTCTTGCAATAGCAATGATGGTTTAATCCTACGATGTTCATTTACATTTTGCGGAGCTTGTTAATCGTAGGAATGTAACTTTAATTATTTATTTTAAGAGATTCAATCTATCAATCTCGGGGGTGTGTGTAGTTTGACCCACGATGCATTTTTGGATCTGAATATGGTTTATTTACTTCAGTGATGTAGTCTTATTATAGTATTTACTTATGAATATCCGTTTCACCCGTATCTAAGTTATCTCAAGCACTGTAAATGGATTTTTTGTTTATTAAAAGGGATTCAATCCCTATAATGTAGATTAACATGTGAGTGCTTGGAGGTTAAATCAGGTTGTTTTAAATGTAATATAACTCGGTAACCACGATGTGGCCTTACCTAGGATACGGACTTCATGCTGTGATAATATATATGATATCTAGTTTATCAGGCAGTTGTATATCTGAAATAAATTATTCTTTTATTATCTAACATTGTTAGTGGATGTTAAGACGGTCCTGGATCCATTAATTTATATTGGTTGAGGATTCTTCATTTGTATTTGGACAAACCTAACGGTCGTCCAATAACCCTCTTTTTGAACTATGTTCATTTGTAAAAATACTTGAAGGGATTCGATCCCGTGAACTCTATACTATATTGTAAGATAGTATATGAGAGTGATACTCTTTTCGTTCTATAGTTATTACAAAGAAAAAGATCCCACAATTCCTGTAGTTTTTTTTCTTAATTTAAATGACTTATGATTTCCTGAAAAATGTTTATAACATGATTTTGTTATAATGTTGTTGAAATACTAATTTAACCTTAGTTTGATAATGGGATAAATATAGTTTAGCTACAGTATTTCCCATGTAAACACTTACGATATTATCAATGCTTCTCCTATATAGATCATATTCAATGCTTAGTACTTAGCTTAGTTGATTCATAAATTATAATACTATTATTATTATTTACACGATTTCTATCTATAATTAAGTTAAAGGCTACAAATATATGTAATAATCCTTTTATAATCTCACACTATAGATTCATGTAGAGAATTTAGATAAACACTATATTCATAGATTTCATTTGTTTACATGGAAACATTAGAGGAAATTTCAACTCAAAATGGGCCTTTGAACTTTAACTCAAATTCCATGTCATCATGTGTTAGCCAATGAAATTGATTTAAATTTGAAATACCGTATAGGTCTTAAACATTTTTTTAATATAAATTTGGGGATAGGTATCATAAAAAAAACTACTTTTTTTGTTTGTATTTTCGAGATATATCCCCATGTTTTTTACTCAAATTTTGATCAGTAGAGCTCGTTGGATGCAGAATTAAATTCTGCATCCAATGAGTACCCACTCGGCATACTTTTAACGGACCCCGCTACCCCAAAAACAAGAAATACCTGAAAAAATGTGATGATGATGTCAAAGGGTGGAAAGAGGAAAACGCAAAGTTCTAGGTTATAGAAAGTTGAAGTCTCGCCTTCTGCTTTCCGCAAATATTTGACGGTTCAACGAGATCCTGTACAGATCAATAGTATGGAAAGAAAAAAGAAGGGTGGGTAGTGGAAAGCAAAAAGATAAAAGTTTGGTCGTGAAAAAGATGAAGTTCTGATTTTTGATATCCCCAAACTATACAGTTTAGGAGGATCCCACCCAGTATCGACGGTGCAGGATGAAAATACTGGAAGCAGAAAAATGGAAGCAGAAAAGTCAAATTCGAACTTCGAAGAAGTTAAAAATAATGATTTTTCATTTTCCAAGGTCAAAGATATGACGGCTCAGAACTCTTCCTCCTAAATCAATGATCGAGAGGAGAACAAAGGGTGGGGATCGAGAGTCAGAAAATTTAAACAATTTTTCATGAAAAGTTGAGATCCCACTTTCTGCGATCCGCAAGATCAATGGCTCAAAACACTTCTGCTTAAAAAGATCGATAGTTTGGAAAGAAACAACGGAAGAAGAAAGGTGAAAGAGGAAAGGGAAAAGAAGTTTCATTTTGAAAATTAGAATCCCAATTTCTTCTTTCCATGATCATGATCCATTAGTCAAGAAGGTTCTCATACAAATCAACGGTGTGGAAAGACAGAGAAAGGCAGAAATCAGAAACATGAGAATTTAGTCGTAGAATATAGAGATCCCATTTTTCACTTTCCACCATCATGTAGCTTGATACTAGATCAACAGCTCGGAGAGTGCCTGCCTAAGATCGACAGTGTATAAGAAGGGAACATGTGCACGAGTTAAGGATAATTCCTGATGTGCAAAAGTAGGTAGACTCTGCAGCTTTTAGCCATCCATATCACCCCTGATCTCATATCCATGGTGGGGATTGATTTCATTGATCGAACATTGCTAATGGAAATTAACTTTTCAAATCTACAGAATGGATTAAAGATCGATGTATTTCGATTCTTGAAATTTAAAGAAGGTCAAATCTACGATCATGGTAGATTCTTTTGATACAACTAACATTAATAAATCAACCTTTCAGATATGTGAAATATTAAAAGAGTCACATCATTGAATGGTCAAGATTTGAGTAGGTAAAGATCAACGGTCCAAAAGCGATTTCATCGATAAATATGCGGGCATGGATGAAGTTGTTTCAGGTTTCCCGAAGGAGCTTTGAAGTGTCATCATCAGCAAACAAGCCTAATTCCTTCTTGTCTAGATTCTTAAATGGATCCATCACGCGTAACCACATGTGCTTGTCATCTGCCATGTCATCATTTTGTTAATATTTCAGTCTCATACTGTAACTGTTTTTTCTTTTATACAAGGTTGGTCTCGGGAGAATAGGACACTATAAATATACCCTCAGTAGAGGAAGACAAGGTTGAATCCTAAGAGAATTTTGTGTTATGCATTTTGTGATCTATTAGTAATAAAATTGCAGATCTGAACTGTTGTTGCAGAGATTCATGTGGAATTTGCAATTATAGTCTATTATTTCCTTTCCTTTGTGTATGTATTCATGTTTGAATTGTCATTATGTCTTCCTTCAGATCTAGAATGATTGTATAATAGTTCATAATTCATATTGTTATTCACTGGCTATTGTTCTAGGTTTTCATCAAGCTTTTCCCCCAAATTGATGCAGAATTCATCTTTTTGATGCTCTGCGTTGATGGATTGTCATATTTCTTATTTTATCACTAGACCAACAACATTTTGACTATAAATGAGTGCTATCTTTCCTTTGTAGCTCTTTCCCTGCAAAATTTTATGTAATTCATCTATATTTGTGACTCCATAGCTCAATTTATGCTTTCCTTGTTTCAACCTTGAACTCAATCCATTTTTTATTTTATTTTGATATCTGGCCCTATTAAAAATATGTGAGAGATCCCTCTCTAGAAAGAAAGAAGCTAGATACCTTTCTTAAAGTGGTTTTGTTGTTAACTTGGGATTCACCTTCCACAACCTTAGGTGTAATTTTGAGTGCTAGCGAATTGGTGTCGTTGCCGAGGACTGAAAGTGCAAATCAGCCCTAGGAAAAACAACAAACATTTCAAGAAGAAAGGGTTTCTGTGGGAAAACAGAGACTTCTGCTATTGATTAAGGTTCTATAATTTTCCCTCACGACTCCACATTGGTTGTGATAAAATTTCATAAGGCATCCTGGCTCTTAGGAGGTCACGGAGAAGAGGTAACCCTAACACTGAAATACTATTGAGTGTGGATAATCTAGAAACTTTTCTTAGGAGTATGGGAAAAGAACAAATAAATATTTCTCAATTTGGTGCAACATCTTCTCAAGAATTTTGAAGTATTCAATATTTTGGTACGTAAATAAACTTTTGAAGATCCTTAGTGAAATCTAAATCTGAGTCTAGTTTGAAGGAAACAAATATTAACACCAGTAGGTTAGAATCCTACCTGGTTTATTCTCTTTGGCACAACCTTCATAACTTTGTAAAATTTGAAGAAAGAAACCCTGTGGTACAAAGTTTTGAGCCTTATATCCTACTAGCTTTTCAAACTCCTCCAACCTTTCAAGCTCACCCCCCTGTTCCAAATCTACCTAGACAGATGCCTACTAGATTTTACCCATTGGCCTTACTTGTGTTACATGATCTTCCTCGAGGTTATTCCTAGATTATTCAATTCTATGATGGGGAGGGAAATTTCACATCCAGAAAACATGTTGATAGGTTTGATGATTTTGTATACCTGGGGCAGGTTTATGATGATGATGATGATGTTAATATGAGGCTATTTGTGTTAAGTTTATCGAGAGAGGAAAATAAATGGTTCAAATACTTTCCTGCTGGATCCATTTTAACATTTGAAGCTTTCCAAAATGCATTTTTAGAAAGGTGGGATGATAAGAAAATTCCTCTACAGGTGCTTTCTTAGTATAACAACCTAAAGAAGGGAGGTTTTGAATCTGTTCATGAATTTTTTGGTATATTTATGAGGGTGTATAACTCTATCCCTGCCGATATCAAACCATTGGTAGGTGCTACAAAACTCCACTATGCTGATGCCTTCAATAGTGACTTTACTATGTTGTTAAGAGAAAGAAAATCAGCAAGTCTTCCTGTCATGTTTCAATATTCCTTGGAGGTGGAAGCTAACATGATGACAAGTGGAAAAATAAAGCAGAAAGTAGAAACAAGGAATGTTAGAGAATATAGACCTTCTACTTCTGTTGTTTCTGCTAATGAGTTAAAATTTGAAATTATGACAAAACCAATGGAGAAGTTGATGGATAGGCTGACTGTAGAAAATGAACCATTAAATAGAGAGCAAAATGAACCTCATATTAGAAATCCAGACTTTAGAAGGAAAAATACTCCCCACCTCCACAAGTTAGATAGAGGGATACGAGGAATCCTAGAAACATAGATGATCAACAAATAAGGCCACCTTTCCCTGAGAACTATGTTGTAGGTGAAGATGAGGTTAATGACATTGAGGATCATATTCACCATTTTGGTGATTTGGATTCTGAAATATACCTCATTGAGGAGGAACATAGCATCTTTGATCAAGAAGATGATAATAAAGTTTTTGAGGAAGAATTAGAGCAATACCAGAGAGGATATCTGCATGCCATAGATGATGTACAAAGGAAGATAGAATTGAGAAGTAGAGATGTTATTGTGAATAAAGGAAGGTTAAATCAAAATAATCCTTATAGTAGTTAACAAAACATAGAAAAGAGTAATGGAAAAAGAGAGTCCATGGTGTATAAAGAACCAGAGAATAAAATAGAAAAAACTAAAGAAGTAAAGAAACCAGTACTGATAGATGTAGAGAAAAATTGTTGGAGCAGGGTCCCGCAACTACAGAAGAAGCTGCTAGTTTTGGCGGAGAGATAAGTTTTGGCGGAAAGAGGACAAGGCAGAGCTACGATGCCGTAGCATGTTTCCAACTAGAGAGCAGAGCCGGAAACCATGACTTTTGGGATAGAAAAGTCAAGAAGGCAACGGTACCCGAGCGGCCGAGAGAAGAAAGCTCAACCACTGCATTGAATGCAGCGGCAGAAGACAGGAGGGCTCAGTGACCCTCATAAAGAAGAAGGAGCAACGAGGCTCAAGCATTGAAGGCGAAGGATAGAAGAGAGAAGCGGTGCATAGTACCCATGGTCAGTGCTGGGACGCATGGAAGACTGCAGAGAGCTGTGGTGTGACGGGAAGCGTCTACCTCAAGGACAGAGAGGACCGACTGTCACTATTTAGGGTTTGGGTAAACTGTTGGGACAGGCCCACAGTGTTGTAATGGCGAGACCTTCGAGCCGCCTATAAAAGCTTGCACTTTGTATTGTAAAGGGTTAGCTAATCAGTCAGTTAGCCAGTTGGTTGGCTCGTAGGATGAGTCGTTAGTTGGTCAGTAGATCATTTTTGAAGTAGACTCAGGAGTCAGTTGGACAGACTGTGTTGTAACGATCCAGACACTTAGCTTGTCTGTGAGTCATTTGAGTCTGTCTGTAACCATCCACAGAGAGGAAGAGAGGGAAGGATATATTGAAAGAAAGGCAATATAGAGACATAAATAGGCCAGAGATCTAGAAGAGATCTCGCGCTGCATATGCAGTGCAACAGACTGTGCTAACTTCCCTCAAGTTATATAATAGAAGCACAGTTTGGTGGATGTAGCTACCATCCTTGGGGTGAACCACGTTAAATCTGCGTGTTATGTGTTGCATGAATGTGATTGTCCTTGCTTATTGTTACTAGTTATTATGCATATGATGTTAGTTGCAGTAAGTGAATGTATGTATTGTTCATCTTGTGATAATGCAAGATGATAGAGATAAGTTGGAGTATTTTAGTAAGCTGCTTAAAGACTCCTTTACGTCTGTTTCTAATGACAATTTAATCACAATATAACTTCTGGAAAGTAGAGTTTCGCACCTTGACACAGTCAACGCTAAGAGTGCAAAGTCGTGGTGGTAGATATCGCAGAGAGGTGATATTGCACCGGCAGAGGAGCTGCGGTGCGCGAGGCTGCGAGCTGAGGGCTTAGCGTTGAGGAGAGGTTGGGTGTCTCGCGGTGCGCGGATATGTGATACGGTTGGAGATATTGTGAGTAAGTGGAAGTTGCGCGACGTGGGAAGAATCTATGCGACTTGCACGTGGATAAGAATCGCACGGCTAAAAGGGCTGCGAGTAGAAGGGGATGTGTGATGCACATATATAGCTGACCTTGTGGCTCACAAGAGTAAGAGAAGAAAAGTAGGATGCGCAGAACCTGGTCCAAGACACTTGAGTCTTGGCCAACCCATTAGATTCACTTCGGGTGAGACTTCAGATCGCTTCGCGGTCTGTCGCCGAAAGGGCCAGTGAGTTAGGGGTGTTGTTGATTAATAATAGTAAACCCGGGTCTGCCCATGCAATCAACAAAAATGTTTCCAGTTTCAACTTGTAGATAGAGCTATTAAAAGTGAAAGTTTCCATTCCTTTTAATGAGTTGCTAGGAAATAAGGAATAAAGAAACAAGATAACAAACATGGTTAGGAGTCAGGGGGATTTCAACCAGACATTTTAGCGGTGGTTGATGATGATCCCACCATTGTCTTTGGGTCAAAAATTGAAAATGTGGATGATGAGGCAGCTCCTCCTTTTTACCTAAGTTTAAATGTGCATGATATGATTGTGCACAATGCTATGATAGACTTTGGAGCCTCTCATAATTTAATGCCCAAGGGAGTGGTATAAAGTTTGGGACTCGAAGTCACTATACTGTACAAAGACTTATATTCTTTTGATTCTAAAAAGGTGAAGTGTCTCAGGTTGATCAAGACATGGTGGTAACCTTGGAAAAAATTCCATTTAAGACTATAGTGATGGATGTTTTTCTATTAGACATTCGTCCCAAATTTACTCACAAGGAAACTGTTCTGCCATCCATCTGTGATAGAACTAAGGAAAAGCGTAGTAAAAAGAAGAAATAACAGGCTGGTCGACATTAAAGTGCAAATATATAACAAATAATGAGGTAGCTATTACGTCTAAGCAACGTCAATTTGATGAGATACGAGGAGAATGGAGACGTGATTTTTGGTCCCATCAGTCGTCCTTGTTGTAACTACCATAAATTCCCTGACAGGTACAACACAAAAATCGAGTACCTGAATTGATGAGAAATGCATCGAACAAGAATCCCATGTGATCGACAAGACCTAGATCTCTCATCCAAGTGATGACTACAGGACACGCGAGCACCTATAAATACAAGCTTTGTCATCAAGATTCACTTTAATTGGACCCAGTAAATGTGAGAGAACCAAAGCTGATAATTTATAGAGCCAAATCCTATAAGCAAAGAGAGACGACACACATGGTAATAGAGATCTCTAGGTCCAGTGAGATTTTCGATGTAACTGTCACCCAGCCGTGTTCGATTGAGGACGAAATTGAATCACTTGAGGTACAACAACTTGAATAGGAGACATAACTAGAATCGATGGAATAAACAAGGAAGCCACCAGTCCCTACGGCTGGTTCGGCCCCTATTCCAGCCTATGGTTCAGGCCTTATGCCGAACCCTATTCAGAATCCACCAGTTGCAGGTCCAAAACCACTTTTGCCGCCAAGAGAGGCTAGAGAGTCATCTAGGACGAAGCTATCAAAGAAGCACAAGACTAAGGACATTGCAAATGTGCCTGAGGAAGACATAATGGAGTAAGATGAACCAAGCTCACCACCACGCAGATATGCTGGTGCCGCTGAGGAAGACAAAAAATTTCACCACTATGTTTGGCCAAGGAGAGCTGACGTGCAAGAGGTAAGGCTCCCGAAGAGAGCACACATAGCCTTAGTGACACCTAGGATCCCCAATGGTGTACCCCTCTTGATGGACATAGTGTCGAAGATCGCCAACCTGCATTTTGAGGATTGTGACACTCACAAGCAAGTGGGATTAGAAAGGAGTAACTACATGGTTATGGTTCAAGTCAGGCCGAATGAACCTCAACTCTTAGTGCAAATGGAGTGGGCCAGAGGTGTTAATAGTGTGAGTTTGTTGAATCTGCTGCTCATGCCGCACTTTGGGTACATCATCCAAGGTGAACACGTATGTGAAGCAGCTCCTTGTCTTCTTTCATAGATGATGTTTGTGGCTCAACTGAGCCTACCATGTCAACATCAAGCTAATCTCATTGCTAATGGGTCTAGCAATGGTAAAAAATGAGCCTGCGCCATATTTTCTCTAGAACAAAGACACCACCAAAATGAAGCAGAAGTATAAACTTCAGCGTGTAGGTAGGGGATTCCTTATTGCCCCTATAGAATATAACATGGTAAGGTTTGCATCCAGAATCTCATTAGAGGAAATTTCAACTGAAAATGGGCCCTTTAACTTTTATTCAAATTCCATGTCATCATGTGTTAGCCAATGAAATTGCTTTAAATTTGAAATACTGTATAGGTCTTAAACACTTTTTTAATATAAATTTGGGGATAGGTATCATAAAAAAAACTACTTTTTTTGTTTGTATTTTTGACATATCTCCCTGTGTTTTTACTCAAATTTCGATCGACGGAGCTCGTTGGATGCGGAATTAAATTATGCATCCAACAAGTACCCACTCGGCATACTTTTGACGGACCCATCTACCCCAAAAACAAGAAATACCTGAAAAAATGGAATGATGACATCATCATTCCATTTTTTCAAGTATTTCTTGTTTTTTGGGTTGCGGGGTCCATCAAAAGTATGCGGAGTGGGTACTCGTTGGATGCGGAATTTAATTCCACATCCAACGAGCTCTCCCGATCAAAATTTGAGTAAAAACACGGCGAGATATGTCAAAAATACAAACAAAAAAGTAGTTTTTTTCTTTTCTTCCTCCAAAATTAATAAATATTATTTTATGATTTTAACTATTATTTTATTAGTTCATTTTAGGAGGCCCATTTTGAGTTGAAATTTCCTCTAATGTATCTTACAATCTGTTGCACAAGATGAGACCTGCTGAGTGCACTGCCGACGCGGTAGAAATCACAGAGAAGTGCGCAGTAGGAGTAATCTTTAATTGGTCACAGTTCTTGGTGAATGAACTGATAGACGATGCAAAGCAGGCGTAGGAGGAAACTAGGGCCAAATTTCATTCTCATGGCTACTCATCCTAATCTCCTTCATTATGTAGTCTAAGCCACCAAACTACCAGCTAATGGATGTCCTAGTACCTTTCCTTGGCGCAAAGTATCAGAACCTCTGGGAGGATAAAATAGATAAGATCCACTAGATAGATAATAACATCAATTTCTTTCTACATGGAGAGGTCTTGCACGATGTGATCAGGTGGTCCCATAGAGTAATGGTTACGATGGTGCACAAAAAGGCAGCATTCATTAACTTTCAGGACGATGTACATAACACTATTCTGGAACCAAAGTAGGACTCATCCAAGTAAGCGCACTAGGAAGGGTTTATTATTGTTGATATGGACTTAGACACAATTATCCAGGAGTGGCCTGAAGAATGTCGTGGCCGAGTAGCAGAGCCGATGGATGAAGGCAAAAACCAGGAAGACTCACTAGCTAACCAAGGTGGAAATGCAGACATAGGCACTGATGCACAAAATGACCAACGGAACGGCGAAGTGAATGGTTAGGGTCATGACCAAGATGATGGGAAAGGAAATGATGGTGATGAAAATAAATACAATAAGTCATCAAGCCCCGATGATGACAATATTGAGCAGAGTAAAGATGATGATGATGATGATGATGATAAAGATGATGACTCTGAGGGAACACCTACTGATGAGGATGTGAAAAAGGCCCAAGAAGAGGTGCATCAGCCACAATGCAAGAAACGAAAAGCAGAAAAGTCATCTAACATGATCAAATTATCCGATGAGTACATAATATTGTTGTCTGATTCCATTGCATAGGCTGCAATGTCCAGCTTGAAAGGAATAAGTAAGAAACAACTGTGACTGACCAAGGATGAAGAAGAGGAAATAAATGAAGTTAATTCTACTGTCGAGGATGAAACTTATGGTGTATACCCCTATACCCCAGTAGTAACACCAAAGCCAGTGCCACCGATAAAAGTAGAAATCCAGGCATGAGCAATGGAGATGGGGATGCCTGAGTTTGATGATGTTGTCCAAGGGTTTGAGACATTGCATATGGACTTCTCTAAACTCATGTTGGATTAATTCTATGCAGTACAACAGGCAGATGCCACCGAGGTTTGACTCAAAGAAAAACCAGTCACATATCAAGTGACCAAGAAGAAAATAAAAGCGCAAGTGCGCAAGGCACTCCTTAGAGAAAAGGATCAGGAAATTGTCGCCAGAGAAATGAGAAGACTTGCACTCACTGAATCCATTAAGGAAGCGGTTGCAGCATTTCCTTTAGAAGAAGGCCAAGAAGATTTCGACAGGGCAACAAAGGTAGCACACCTGTCTTGGATTACTGCATACCTGAGGAAACAAGTCGAGGAGTTACAAGCAAGTCAGACACCAAGCACACCTCCTGAGGTGCTTGAAGAGTGAAGCAAAGTAGTGTCTGAGGTTGTTGCGAGGATAAGAAAAGGAGAAAAACTCCACACTAAGGTAGTCAAATATTTTTTTGTGATGTGGGAAGCACTTCTGGAGGATGAGACCATGGAAAAGATCAAGGTAGATGCGCGACATGATGATGAGAAAATGACCACAGTTAAGGAAGAGATGGAAAATCTGCCACTTAAGAATAATGTTACAATGATCACTGAGATCAAGCAACTCCAACAAGAATTCCAATCTCTCCACGACTAAGAGAAGACTAGGAATGAGGAAATAGCAATGCACCAGTCAGAAGCAGCATGGGTTACTGAGATTATTCAGCTCGTACATTAGAAGCTTCATCACATTGTGTAGTCATTAGAAGTAGGACCATTGGAACATATCAGTTCTGAATAGCCGGAGGAAGTGACATAGAAATTTTCCAAGGTGAAACAAATTTTGAAGGAATTTCAAGACAAGGTTGGTCCTATAGCACAACCTGCGCCAGAGGAATAAATTTTGGCAAAAAAATGAAATTTTGCGGAGAGATTAATTTTTTCTTAGTGGCTTGGGATGAGCCACATGTGAGTGTTGGGGTCCTTTGGGGCCAGGAAAAGTGCACAAGGAAGAATCTGACCCACAAGAAAAGGAAGAAAACTGTGCACATGACAGGTTAAGAGGGGAATAAAAGAACTAGTGCAAGAAAGGTAAAACATGCGCGTAGAAGAGAAAGACATGATAAGGATGGAAAAAAAGCACAAAGAATAAGATTGATGTGATGAGTAAAAGCACATCCAGAGTCAGTGGAAGAGGCATGTAGAAGAGTTAACGCTGGACAGGTGAAATTCAAGGAAGACTGCAGTAGGATGAGAAAGTAGAAGACTGAAGGACAAGTTTTGCGGCTAGTCATGACCTGTACAGATAGGTTGAAATACATTTCCGCAGCTAGTTATGGCTATGGTTAATGTCTTGTAGGACTTTGGCAGCCAGTTTGGCCTGTCATCAATGTAATCATAGATATTTTGTAGCTACTTGTGTCTGTAATAATTGAGCTGTACTCAGTTGATCCTGTGCGGTCTTGTAAATACTATAAGTAGGAATAAACTGCTCTCTATAAGGGTTAGCTTCATAGCTACATTAGCAGCTTCAGTATTAGTTGTTGTTATCTTGGAGAGATAGATTCAAGAGGCATATTTAGTTAACTTCATTAAGAGTCTAGTAGAAGGAGAAGGTTGTTGAGTTGTGGATCTAGCAGCTCAATGTGCATACCGCTAGTAGTAGAAGTATCTGCAAGTAAGTGCACAGATTGTAAAGTAGAAGATTCGATCCAGGATGTGTGCGGATCAATAGGAGTAGATAGAAAAATAAACTAGAGAGCATGAGAGAAATAACAGATTGATTCAAATAGACATATATTAAGAAAAGTCTGCAGGTCATAGACTATAAGGTGCTATACCCATTTGTCATGCCAGATGAAGAGCACCTTGGTGGTTTTTCCCAGACGGGTTTCCACATTAACTTCTTGTGTCGAATGGATGGATGTTGTTGAATGATTGAATGCTTATGTGAATGTTTTCTTGCTTATATTGTTTATAGTTACATTTATTGTTGAATATACGTTGCGGTATGAACAATTAGTAAATTAATGAATGAATGGCTAAAGAACTGTCGACATGATATGTATGATTTCCTAGTTAAGATGCTAAGTTATAATATAAGTCACACATTGTCTTACAAGTATAAGTAATCAGCTGAGTCGCATCATTGTGCCATTTGTTGAGTTGTAAGGACAAGGTCGTGTCACGTGCGAGTTGTGGAACATAGTTGTACCTCTGTCACATAGTAAAATAATCCATTCCACCATCTCTACCAAGCGCCTTGGACGCGCGCCAAGGGACTATACTCCCTCGTCAACTACAGAAACATGGTTCTTGTAGTTCCAGATTAAGATATCTCAAGTAATGTCGCACTTTCCTCATGGGCGCTGCTGACTGAGCTTTCTCTATCGGGCCGATGTCTTTTGGTGTCTTGTTGGTATTTTGTTGTTGTTCAATTGCAGGTCAACACAAGAAAAAGAAAGAGGCCAACATTGATATATAGGTAGGGTTACCAAAAAAATTCAATATTATAGTAGGAATTTTTTCGTATATGTAGAGGCTACATTATGAATAGCTTCCTTTCAATTGTAAGTGGTGCCATGAATATGGACACTTTGCAAGGAATTTACCTAAGAAGGTATCCCCACTTGTAAATAAATAAAAGGAGGAAGACTGGAAACTAGTAAAAAAACCAAAAACAAGAACATAGGATGGTCCTTTTGTTCCAAGATCTAAGAATGAAAATACTTCAGGGGAAACCTAAGGTCCTTCTACGGTTCCTTCACAAATCGAAGGGAGCCTTTTTACAATATTGGGTACACATCCAAAGGAGGTTCAAGAAGTATATATGGATCAACATAAGTAATATGAACCACCTCATGGAAAAACAACCTCTCCAAAAACTACGGTAATCGTAGATCCCGAAGCTATTGTCGAACCACAATAGGGAAAGAAAACTTAGGAGGATTTACAGGAGGAAGAAGGGGAATTTTGTGAATCCCAAATAAAAGGGAAAAAATCCATAATAGGCCAAAAAATAGAACATGAGAAGAAGGATGAAGAAATTTATAAAGATAAAATGCAAGGCAATGAGCCTACACTAGGTAACGTAAAGTTCAAAAATCGTAGACCTACAAAGAATCATAGGTAGGGCTTCAAAGGATCCCAAAATCCCCTAAGAGATAAATGATGAAGGTATTCTCCTGAAAATATAGGGGTCTAGGGAGTATTTTAAAATAAAATTCAATGAGAGATCCACAATGCATGGAAAAACAAAATATTCTTCTATTCTAGGAAACAAAAGTGGAGGATGTGGACTTCCTCGAAAGCAATAACTTATTTTTGAAAAAAATACATTTTAAAGGAGTCTCGTGTAGAAGTGCGGAAGGATGTATTGGAACTCTATGGGATGAAGAGATATTCGAATTAGTGAAAGATCAATTGGAATATCATTGGTTTTTCACGCAACTCTAACAAAATGCATCAAGAAATATGGTAAGTCTCTTGAACATTTACGTTAGTGTTAATTTTAGTGAAATACACAATTTTGGGATGTCATGGATGCACTTTCATGTGAAATCTTATTAGAAAATATTATTTTGGTAGGAGATCTAAATCTTACTCTTATCCTTAATGAGAAAAGGGGGGGGGGACTAGTGTTCAAGATCCATCCAGGGAATGGGTCAAGGATTTAACACATGAATGGGACCTGATGGATGTTAAACCAATCAAAGGTATGTATACTTGGACAAACTGAAGAAAAAGTCCTGGGAATATCACTACAAGTTTGGATAGATTCTTGTTACAAACTTACTTTCTTATTCATGGCTTGGAGTTGATATCTTTGATTTTTCCCATGGGTTTTTTCAAATCACAGGACTATAAATATGGACTAAAGGAAATCCTAATCTAGGCCCCAATATCCCATTTTTATTTAGTCCTCTATGGATACAACATCGGGACTTTCTGGAAAGAGTATGTGCTACTTGGATTAACTTGGTCTCAGGATCTACTTTCTTTGTGTGGGAAGAAAACTAAGAAGGGTTATGAAATAATTAAAAGGACAGGAAAATTACTTACAATCTCCAATGGAGGAGAGGAAAGAAGAACAAAAGAATCTAGGAACCTATTAATTGAAAATGGGAAGCATGAAAATCACAAAGGAAATATTATGTAAGGAGGAATCATTACAAGTTGATATGCATACTACCTGTATAAAATAAGAATTTAATGTCCCTTTTTGGAAATTTTGGAGAAATGCACAAACTGGGAAAAATTGAACTTAACTAGTCATGACTCTAGAGAATTCCAACTTCCACCAAATGGTCTCGAATTTGAAAGGATATGATATGGTGATTATTAAAAAATCCCAATGTGTTTTATGGATACTTTGTATCATACTTTATACCTCTGCAAACTTGTTTGGGGTTGATTACAAAAAGGTAAAAAATTACTAGGAAATCATGATGAAATCCCCCTCAAGGGGTAGGCCAACTAGGCTTCCCAAATCATGTACGAACCTCCAAAATTTGTAAGAAGAGTATGGGAACTGATATAAGAACTCATGGAATATCATTACAAATGGTTATTAGTTCTTAAATCTGGTTATAGAGTTCCACATTTGTTTGATAACATTCAGTGAATTTGCTTATGGGGAAATTGCACAACTAGCTCGATTTTGACATATGAAAGGTAGAGTTAAATCCTCAGATAATGACGTGACATATAGGGAAAATATAAAGAATACAAATTTATTCCAAAACATTATTATACACCATATAAATCACTTCATACAAGTATGGTATACAACTCATTCAGTATGGGATTCAAATACATGAAAACTAGTGAATTAGTAGCATATAATTGCATGAGTTTCACATATATTTTTTTTGGATTTCGATCCACAGAGCATAGGGACATGAAATTACAGAGTAACACATTATATATGGCTGTAACAACATCATCAAATTTATATAAAATCCCTCATACAAATCTGATACAAGACTCCTTCAAGATTGAAGCCAAATCCATGGAAATTAGTGATTCAATGGCATGGGAATGCAAGCTTTTAACAGATGAGTTTATTGTATTTCAACCCAAATAGGATATAGAAATTAAATTACAGAGTAATACATCATATATTTCTTTCAAAAAATCCTCAAACTCATATAATATCTCTCATACAAATCTGGTATAAAACTACTTCAAGATTGAATCCAAAATCCATGAAGACTAGTGATACAAGGGCATGAGTATGCAAGATCTTCATACATGTATTTATTATATTTCAACTTACAGAGAATGTGGAAATATTATTGAAGAGACATATATCATATATTTCTTCCCGTTCATCATAAAACTCGTATAATTTCCTCATACAAATCTGATATAAAGCTACTTCAATATTGAAGCCAAATCCATCAAAACTAGTTATTCAAGAGCATGAGGAATGCGAGCCTTAATACATGTATTTATGATATTTTGACTTAAATAACATATGGATATGATATTACATACACATACATAATAAATCAAATAAGTTCCATCAACTATCCTCGGCAAGGCAGAAGAATCACTCCAACAAGTGTGCCATCAAATGACAGTGTGGGGAAATGGAGAAGAAGGAATGAGAGAATGGGTAGATAGATGAGAATTAGAATGTATGGAAATTAAACCTGAAAATAAAAATAATTCATTAATATCTCATTTGAGGTATTAATTTCCTCTCCATTAACCAACTTGGAAAGGAATCCAACTCCCTCTAAATCGGTTCACAAGCAGGGAGAGTGAACACTCACCGTGCAATGGACAAGCAAAAGCTATCCAAAACGACAAAGGACAATTAAAAAATGATAAAAATATATTATAATTCCTCATTAAATCATTTTATTAACTTCATGAGGCCTCCTAAGGTCGAATTTTCCTCCATGAGCTTCCTCCAACTCATCTTAGTGGTTTAGTAACTCTCATGACACTTGTCTTCCTCTTCATGCTCCAATTCTTTCCCCAATTCGAATGGATGCCTCTAAATCCCAAATTATACCTCTTGGTGGATTTTTTTTATCTCTTATATTTCATATTTTTCATATGTCATCAATCAGGTCTGAATTCATCATACTTGTCATAGAATCTTCCATCATTTGTTTTCATTGAGTGCATAGACTCTCCTTCCAAGTGGCACACCTTGTCTTATAGTCTCTTCCTCTTCCATGGGAGTGACCCTCCTTTACCAATAAAAATTCCTTGTATCATTATATGATATTTTACACCACATAACCATCCAATAATGTTACATTACCCATGTTCTCTAATTTAGATGAATATCATGCCAAGTGTGTGAGGAATCTAGTCACCCAAAGGCTCCACAAGCTTCCAAGTGTCTTCATGAATCCATGCCACATTATTTTATTAGAATTTATAATTTATTTGACCCATTAAAATTTTAATATGAGAAACCAAATTTCTTTTGGGTCCCATATCCCCTTATTACAAAATTTATGTCTCGATATCAACCTAGGGAACTAGTAGGTTGGTGAAACATTATTTGTAGGCAGTCTTATTTGAAAATTATTTAATTGGGGATATGATAGTCCTCCCCACTCAATATTGTCTGTCCTCAATTAATTCCAAGTTTCTATGCTGCAAAATTTGTTCATTTTCCCAAGTGGTATCCTCATTTGGTACGCATTCCTTTGCACCAAGTGCTCTTTTATGATTCTGCTCATTAGTTTTCTTTAGCTGCAATTTCAGTAGTGGCACTCATGTAATGCAATTTTGTGTTATAAAAATTAAAAAATGTTGATTGTACATATTTATATACCATGTAAAATCACCCATAACACCAAAAATATTAATCAAATCCATAAAAAACAAATTTGCACAAATAACCTTTACCTCCATATTTTGGAAACCTTTTCTGAACTTTCATCCCTTTTTGCTTTTGTAAAATTATTTGAAGTTGGTACCAAGTTACAAAACTTTGAGTTTCTTAAGATTCCAAGAAAATTTCAGAGAGGAACCACCATTCTTACTGTTGCACTACAATAATTACAATCATCTTCTCAACTGGTGACTAAATATCCAATGTTTCTTGTTGCCACCAAAATTGAAGCCAATGAGACCAAAAATGATCCCAGGGTCCGATATGATCTTGATACATGCATGGTGTGAAATTTATATGATTAAATGAAGCTAACACCAAGCATTTGAAAATTGAATCCATCTCTCAAAAAGTCTCCCACATAGAAAACTGGAACGCTGCTCTGCAAAGATCAACTCAAACAACTAAAGGTTGGTTTTCTTTCTCAAACCAACAATTGAATTGCTACTCCAAGCAAGATGAAACCAAGAAATGGAAGTATTTCATTTCTTTCATTGCACCCTTACAAACATCATGAGTACAAAATATTGATAATGAAAGTACATAAAAACATCATACAAGTGTAAATCAAGAAGGTACCTCATCAATTAATCATTAAAGTTCTTGTACATCTAAGTAAGTTAATCATCATCTGGCCCATACACACAAGCATCAAGTATTATATCATATCTTCTCAAATGACATAGGTGAAGATCCCATGTCCTATATTTCTGATACAAAATAGTGTAATATGTTCAAAATAATAATCATACATGTGTTCTTTCATCCAAGAAGCGAATGAAGAACCTCCACCAAAATATGAACCCAATAAGGAGCAAAGAAAACATGAAGACTTCTAGTTGATCAAATAAGTCTCATCAATACACCCATGAATATGTTTATAATCATGAAATAATATAAGATTCTTAGGCCAATAATAATCTTCTTCAATCATATATCTCTTCACCCAAGTGTGGGATGAAGTTCCTTCAACATCAAATCGATTAGGCAAGGAGCAAGGAAAATCATGAGTCTCCAAGTGACTCAAGTGAACATCATAGGTGCACCCATGTAGATGTGTATCATCATAATGTAACAAAGGATGTTGCTGCAAATGTTAATAATATGGTTCTCTAATCATGTCATCATTAAAAGAAGAGATATAAATTCCACACTCTTCATGTGGAACTATGAAAAAAGAAACCTTTCACCCATACTTGATTAGGATGAATGATGCAAAATTTGGAAGTGTAGCCTTGTAGTAGAAAGAACCAACTCACCCAAATGATCAAAAAGTAAAAAAATTTCATCATATGAAGGATCCATAAGCGTATGATTATGAACCTACCTTAAAAATTAAAAACTTTCTTCATGGATTGCTTCCAAGGTGGTGGAATCATGTACTTCTTAAGAAAGTGTGTAACCATTTTCAAGAGGAAACTCAAGTTTTTATTCCACGACAACAAGTGATTGGGTCTCATCAATATTATCTTCAAAAACATCAAGAACATGCAATTTTTTCATGTTTATCATGAGCCATCATGTCATGAGAATCCTCCAAGCAATCTACCATATGACAATTTGAAACATAGGAGGAAGAACAACTATCTTGCAACCTCTCAAGAAGTTCCTCATTTTGAATTTTGAGCTTATGAACATCTTCATTATTATTCAATTAGGGTTCATGTAACCATTCACTAATATCAATCACATTGTTTCCATAAAAAATTAAAGACATTAAATTACCTTTGATGTTGCACATTTCTCTTTGAATCTTCTCCATGTATTCAAGGAAGGATGGCTCATCCAATGAAGAAACTTTCCAAAAATAATTTGACACCAATGCTTTAGTGTCATGGAGTACACTAAGGACCTCATGGATATCCCTTTCAATCATATTCAAATACCCTCTAATTAAGTATGGTTCATTAGACTGAACGTCCTCTTCTTCTTTAGGCTTTAGTTGATCAACTTCTTGAATCCCAAGTGGTGATGGGGAAGTTGAACTTGGTTCTTCTTTAGCTTCTACAAGGTATTCATATTTATACTCACGGAAAATTTGGATTTCAGAAACATTTTCAAATTTTATCTCTATGTCACAAAAATAGAGTTGTGAGAACCCATCAATAGGTACTCCTTCACATCTCAAGCATCCATCAGTAGATTCCCTTTGGTCCATGTCCATAATAGAATGTGTTTCAGGATGATATGCAATAGTTTCAAAGTACTCTTCTTCATTCTCATGTGATGTTTCCTCATATTTTTCAAATTCATTTGGGAGTGACTTTCGATCCTTTTTTATGTAATTATTTTTCAGCTTCACTACCCACAGAAATCGGTAGTTCGTTTCTCTCCTTCATACTTGTGCATTGTTGATTATTCCATAATGAGTTCTCATTTTCCTTCTTATAAAAATATCCATACTTTATAGATACTCTTGGAAATAAAACCTTTCATCCATATCCCATCTCAAATTTTGATACCTCTCGTAACATGATTTGATATCTTTGGTTGTAATTTCTTCTTCACTTGGCGGGGAGGAAGGAAAGTGGGCTTGGTGGGTTGATTATGAAACCAAGAAATATATGAAAACTTTTATTCAATGTATTGTCTTAATTCACAGGTGCAAGGACCATTCTCTTATGCCACTGTAATTTCTATTTGTGGAAATTTTGGAGAAATGCACAAATTGGGCAAAATTCGAGCTTTACTAGTCATGACTCTAGAGGGTTCCAACTTTCACCAAATGGTCCCAAATTTGAAAGGATATAGTATGGTGAGTATTAAAACATCCCAAATTGGTTTTTGGATAATTTGTATCAGAATTTATACATATGCAACCTTGTTTTTGGATGGTGACAAAAAGGTCAAAAATTACTAGGAAATTGTGATGAAATCCCCCCTAGGGTGTAGGCCAACCGGGCTTCCCAACTCATGTACGAACCTAAAAAATTTGTAATAAGGGTATTGGTATTGATAGAAGAACTGATGGAATATCATTGCACATGGTTATTAGTTCTTAAAACTGGTTATAGAGTTTCACATTCGTTTGACAACATTCAGTGAAATTGCTTATGTGGAAATTGCATAACTAGCTCGATTTTGACATATGAAAGGTAGAGTTAAAGGTTCATATAATGACGCGACGTATAGGTAAAATATAAAGAATATAGATTGATTCCACAACATAATTAAACACTATATAAATCCCTTCATTCAAGTATGGTATACAACTCATTCAGTATGGGAGTCAAATACATGAAAACTAGTGAATTAGTAGCATGGAATTGCAAGAGTTTCACATATGGATTTTTGGGATTTCGACCCATAGAGCACAGGGACATGAAATTAAAGAGTAAAAAATAATTTATGGCTATAAAAAAATCATCAAACTCATATAACATCCCTTGTACAAATCTGATAGAAGACTCCTTCAAGATTGAAGCCAAAGTCATGGAAACTAGTGATTCAATGGCATGGGAATGCAAGCTTTTCACACATGTTTTTCTTGTATTTCGACCCACAAAGGATATGGAAATTAAATTAAAAATGTATAAATAATATATTTCTGTCACAAAATACTGAAACTCATATAATATGTCTCATACAAATCTGGTATAAAACTACTTCAAGATTGAAGCCAAAATCTATGAAGATTAGTGATACAAGGGCATGGGTATACAATCTCTTCATACATGTACTTATTATATTTAGAATTAAAAAGAATTTGTAAATAATATTACATGGAAATATATCATATATTTCTTCCCCATCATCATAAAACTCATATAAATGTCCTCATACAACTCTGATAAAAAGCTACTTCAATATTGAAGCCAAATCCATGAAAACTAGTTATTCAAGAGCATGGGGACAGCGATCCTTTCATACATATATTTTGGATATTACGACTTAAATAGAATACAGGGATGATATTAGATAGCCATACATCATAAATAAAATATTTTCAATCCACTATCCTCAGCAAGGCGGAAGAATCACTCTAACAAGTGCACCATCAAATGAGAGTGTGGGGGAATGGAGAAGAAGGAATGAGAGAATGGGGCGATAGCTGAGAATTTGAATATATGGAACTTCAAACTGAAAATAAAATTCCTTCATTAATATCCCATGAGAGGTATTAATGGCCTCTCCATCAACCATCTTGTAAAGGAATCCAACTCCCTCGAATTTGGTTCAGAAGCAGGGAGAGTGAACAATCATCATCCAAAGGACAAGCGAAAGATCTCCAAAATGACAAAGGCAAATTAAAAAATTATCAAAATATATTCTCATTCCTCATGAAATCCTTTTATTAACTTCATGAGGGGTACAAAGGTTGAATTTCCCTCCGTGAGATTCCTCCAACTCATCTTAGTGGTTTAGTAACTCTCATGACACTTGTCCCATATCTCCTTATTACAAAATTTATGTCTCCATCTCAACCTAGGGAACTAATAGGTTGGTGAAACATTATTTGCAAGTAGTCTTATTTGGAAATTATTAATTGGGGACATTGCAAAGAAGAATTTTGGTGTCCAAAATCACGAAGTATCTATATGAAATCAGGAGATAGAAATGCTCATTACTTTCATAATAATTCCCAAGCGAAGTGATATTTCAATTTAGATAATGAGTTTAAGGTACATGATCAAACCTTCTCTGATTTGACGAACATTAAAATGGCTACCCGTCAACATTTTAAAATATTATAAATAGGAGAAGGAGTTGATGGCTGACTGACATATTTGTTAGATCTAGTGCCCAATATGATAACGATTCAGATGAATATCAAGCTCACTAAACCATACAGTCGATAAAAATTGAACCTGATCAGGTTCCTGATCCAGATGGTTTCACTGCTAGATTTGTGAAAGTATGTTGGAAAGTGGTCAAAAAATATTTTCACAATATGATCCTAAAATATTGATCTTTCTAAAAAATTGGAGGGAGAGTGAACTATTCCTTTTTAGACTTAATCCCAAAGTGTGAATTATTTTAATCGGTTTAAACCGATTTCACTGTGCAATATAGTCTCTAAGATGATTAATAAAATAATTGTTAACAGGTTGAGATACATCATGCAAAAATTAGTCACTGCCAATCAAGGAGGGTTAGTAAAAGGCTGGAAATTCATGGATAACATTGTTCTTGTTTAGGAAGTGATCCATTCCAGTCTTTAATGAAAGGAAAAGGGAATGGTATTCAAGATTGATCTTGCAAATTCTTTTGACCAAGTTAGGCACTCATTCCTTATCGATTTCTTCAATCGCTTCAAGTTTGCCTCAAATTTCATCAAATAGGTAACGATCTACATAGGGGAACCTTTGATAGCCCCTCTGATGAAGGGTAGAGCACCATATTTCTTCAAAACCTCTAGAGGAATACATCAAGGTTTTCATCTCTATCTCTCCCATGCTTTTTTTTATCCAATCATCAGTCGTAAGTTCCAAATTGGACAAAAGGTGACAAGGTCAAGATTTGTTAGGACTTGAAATTGCAATAGGAGTCCATGATATTAACCATGCCTAATTCGTGGATGATACTCTCTTATTAGGAAGAGCTTCCCCTCAGGTTGCCACTTTCTTTAAAGCTGACCTTGTCTCCTTTTGTATGGTTTCAAGAGGTATAATTAATGCAAGTAAAAGTCAAGTTTATGGGGGGAACATATCTTTTCAAGAATTAAGAATTATTGCAAGAAGTTTTGATTTTCAAGGTAATACCTAGTGGTATTCCTTTAAATACATTGGCCTTTCAATTTTTCAAAAATATCCCTGAGGGAATCATTGGATTCCTCCGGTAAAAAAATTCAAGTCATGCTTGCTTTCCTAGGGAACTCAATGGCTAAATCTAGCAAGTAAGCTAGTTCTCATCAAATGTGTATTATCCAGCTTTCCCATTTATTAGTGTTTGGTGTTTCTAGAACCTACCAGAATATTGCACATGACGGAAAGGTTAATTTCGCAATTCCCTTGGAGAGGAGGAAATTAGAATGACAAACATTACCACTTGTTAGCTCGGAAAGAGTGACAAAATATTACAAGGAAGGAGATATTCAAATCAAATATCTCAAAGCACATAACCTTGCAGTTTTATCAAACTTTCTATGGAGACAAGTCTCAGGAATGCCAAGATGGATCAAAAAAGTTATTTGGAAAAAATATTTAACAAGGACTCATTTAAATAGCCTAGATAATCCCACTACGGTGCTTTCAGGAACCCCAATTTTCCATCTTTGTAAAAATCCTCACACATTCTTTAAAAATAAGATATTTTGGATTCGAGGCAATGGGATAAATATTGACTTTGGGACGATCAAATAATGGGAAGAAAACCATTCTCTGGTATTGTGGGCATGGAGCCACTTAAAATATGGATAATGATTCAAGAAATCAAGACTCTATGGGATCTCTTAGTTTGGGATCATGTGGAGAACAACTAGTGTGGATGGAAATGTCTATACCCTTTGGCACCTCTCCTCCACCCATGTAATTCTATGACGTCTCTTTTAAAAGAAAAATATCCATTCTTAGTAAGGGATAAGGATACAGAAGCCTAGGGAGATGGATTCGACCATTATTTGGTGGCCCAACGATATCAGGTCATTAAGGCTGATCGAATGCTCCCCCCCAACCCAACGTTATGGAAAGGCATCTAGAAAGAAAAATGTATACCAAAGGTTGACAATTTTATTTGGACTCCGGGACATCAAATTATTTTAACAAATGAAAATTTACAGAAAAGAAGTATTTCTAGTCCCTCTTGGTTTACACATTGTTATGAGCAGGCATAAAGCTCTAAGAATCTATTTCTAAATTGTTAATATGCTAAGGGAGTTTGGAAGGAACCCCTTGGTTTCTGGCACCCAAGAATAGAATTCCCGAAAAGGATTCCTGCTCTGTTGACCAGATGGGGTTCCTTGTATCGTCACTCCCTTTCCTAAAAATGTTGGTTCAATATAGGTTTGTTAAGAATTCCAAAATCTATTGTTAGGAAAATCTGGTTGGAAAGGAATGGTAGAATAATTCGAGATAAATCATCTCCTCCAGTACAAGTGATGCCATTAATGAAAGGTCTTCTGAAGGAATTTCTTTAAGGAAAAATAAGTAAAAATAATACTTCTATTTTTCTCCCAAATGAATTTGGTTGGGTGAATAGTTGGGTCTTAGTTTCTCTCACCGAGGTACTCCCTTGGTCCCAAAGGATATTTGAAAAATTAACTTTGGGAAAAATAAATTTCTCCAGTGGCACCAACGATCATAGCTATATAGTCTATTTTTTTATGGAGATGCAAAAGGAAATCGAGTGGTGGGAGTAGGGGGATTGTATTTGGTATCGAAAATACTGGTGGCTTAATTAATTTTCAGTATGCTTGGGTATTAGGCAGTGCTACTAATAACCAATCAAAATTCAAGGACTTCAATATCTCAGGGAAAAAGAATAATGCAGGAAAGGATCATAGGAGACCCACAAAGCCTCATTGGTCTCATGGTGAAAAACTCCATCTCGAAGGACATCGAGTTTAAACAAATAGTTCTCATACTCCAGTACTTAGCTTCAAAATTCCAAAGGCTCCATTATTTTCATGTTCTCCATAGAAACAACAAGGAAGTTGATCATGCCACAAATAGAGTGGTGGCCTTGGAACCTAATGCCCTCTTGTTAAACAATCATGTTTTTGATTGGGACCCACTCCCCTAAAAGGAGACACAACCTCTCTCTGTCACATGGTGTCCTTCCCTGCAAGTGGAGAATGAAGCTGGAAGTACAAATTTCCTTTAAAGGTTGAAAGAGTTAGGAGAAGGAGTGTGTCTTCATAATGTGTGGACTTGATGGATCTTCGTGAAGCTCTGATCTTGCAATGCCCCATCCGTTTGGATAGTACTTTGGTTTGCAGATTTGATGACGCCACTGGTTCCATCAATGAGAGGAGCAAGGATTTGGGAAATTTGGGAAATTTTAATCATGCTCCATTCATTACAAACATCATCATGGAAGCATTTGAATGGATTTAGAGGACCGATAATCATTCTATTGCATGTGTCCTTCTAATTATATTGAATGTATGCAAGAATCGGTTCATTGTTTCTAACACCTTGTATCGTGCTCTGTTGATTCTACTATAACATTGCACTATGCATCTAATTTGTGGCTTAGAAGAGGCCCTGCACTTATTCACTAGGTTAAAGGGTATGGACACCATCGATTCCAGTCGTGCTTATTGCCCGAAACATGAAATGGCAGGAATGGGTCTTCGTCTACGCATGGTAAAGGAAGGTATAAAAAATCAAAAGCATCAACTATGTCGGTTCAGAGGTGAGATTGAAGAGTGTCTGGAGTAAGTGGAGGAAGACATCCACGAAACCGGAGTGGGTCAAATGGAACAAGAAACATTTGCATATAACAGCCAACATGAGCACGCTTAATTCATCAAGGAGCTCCTGGATAGTCTATTTCAAGTGGAAATTCAGCTTGGAACGATGCTCTTTGAAGCCCAAGTTTAGAAAGAGGTGGAAGCCAACCATAACAATGCTAATGGAATAGGCCCATAGACCTCCCTAGGAAAATAATCAGGTTCTAGGAGATGTTTTTTCGTCTTCTTTTGGGACATTTTGTTTGTATATTTCGACATATAGCTATTAGGTCCATAGATTATTTCTTGTTTTCCATCCTACAGACAATATGGAACATACCGACTCTATAGTGATGTTTGAAGTAAACTTTTTTCTCAGGTTAAGGTTTGATGTACACTTCCCAATGCTTTTGGGCTTTTGATAATACAAAATTCTACTCATTTTTGTTATTAAAAAACATTAGGGGTTGTATGGGCTCAATGACAATGAATGACAATTTTTTACATACTTTGTTAAATGTACAAAGATGTTGTATTTGATTCAAATGCACTACTTATTTTCTCTATACTTAGAACTATATGAGATTGTTGTCTTAAGCAGTTTGATAAACTCATAAATAACTTGTGATTATTGTGAAAATGTATAAATATTTATTCAAATGATCTCATTTTATTTTTAATCAATTTTAAAATCATAACCTAATCATGTCCACCCTCTCGATAAGTTCCACCCTCTCGATAAGTTCTAATATGTTTAAATGTAGTGCATTGTAAATTATTTAGCTCATATTGAAAGACACGATACGTTGCAATGAGTACTTTGAATGCTAGTTTTTAGTGGACTATTTGACACTCTTCGAGAGTATGAAATGCTCATCTCGCAATCATGCAAAAGCATTATGTATGAATATTTTTTTTATTTTTTGTGTTGTATTTGTTGACTGTGGTATGAGAAAGAAATACAAATTTTAATTATGTCATTAAAGTTTATCATGTAAATCATTATAAAATTCCATCATCTCTACCCTCAATTGAAGTGCTATGTATTGTTGCTAAATCATCGATATAATAATTTCTTACCAATTTTTTTTTTGCTAAATCATCGATATAATAATTTCGTACCAATCTTTTTTTATCATCCAGGTGAATTATAATATTAATATGTAAAAAGTATGTTTTGGGTATATGATAAAGCAACAATTCATTTCACCCATGTGAAATGGGAGATTAATATGTAAAATTATCACTGGGGTATATGATAAAATAACAATCCATTACNATATATATATATATATATATATATATACATTATTTGTTAGTTCGGTATCTTCTTATTCTTTTTATGTTATGATATAAAAAGAGAGAACAGGAAAAGGGAGAACATCTTTGCAGCAGCAAGGGGTGAAAGTCGATATTGTAAATAAATTATCTGGCTCTGCTTCTGCTCTTCCATCGCCTTGGAGGATTCGAGATTCTTGTTGAGGGACTCCAGAATTGTTTGCAATTCCATTAATATGACTTTGAGATTCACCTTCTCTTCCTCTGAAACCAATGTTCTTCTACCCATTTCACTTTGTAAGGAATTTGTTTTGTCTTCCAAGAACATTTTTGAAACAGCAAGTGATGAAAGTTGAACATGTAAATCAAGATTGAGTGATTCGAATTCCATTTTCTGCTCTTCCTTTTCTTGCAATATTTTGACATTGGTTTCCTGTAACTCTCCATTTTGTTTGCTCAGCTCCTTAACCTGCTTCTCAAGCCTGCAAATTTCAACACTCGATTCTTCAGCTTTCTGATTTCTTATTTCCAGCAAACACAAGACATTTTTTAACTCCTTTTCCAGCATTTGATTTTCCTTTCTAAGAGAATGTTCTGTTATCTTGTACTTCTGATTCATATCTGAGTGTTGTTGGACTTCTTCAGTTGAAGGTTGCTGAAGGTTTTTAATTGTGTTTTCCAATGCAGCATTGCTGGCTTTGGATTGTACGTGATGTTCATCTTTATCCCCGAAACTACTTTGTGGCAGCGAAAACCTTCGCCCAGCACCTCTGCTTATCGATATACTATTTTTTTCCATCGTGTTCACCAAATGAAAGAATAGATTCAAAGCTATGGCAACTCAAATCCTCAGGCAGTAAATAATATAAATCCTTCGCTAACACTTCTGCCTAATCCTCTGAATAAAACATGAATATGATGGTAATTGAAACGACTGCTCCTCCATAAATAAATACTCACACAATCAATTTGGAACATAAATCTGATGGTAATTGAAACGACCGCTCCATATATATAACTACTCACACCATCTAAATAATCAATTTGGACGGCTAAGTGCTTATAAATCATTTCAAATGAAAACAATCTTCATTAATCATATATTAAACTCACACTATCTAAATAACTGGCCGATTGCTTCCTGCTATACTTTGTTGACCTGAAAATAATCGGTTTGGACGGACTGCTTATTAATCAACGATAAACTAGAAACATTATGTGTTATTGTAGAAATAATGATCTCCTTTATGGTTACAATTCGAAATACTTCCAAAATGACATTAAAAATGAAAGTTAGCAGCTAGATAAACTAGAAGCATTGTGTTGACATTAAAAATGAAAGTTAGCAGCTAGATAAACGAGAAGCATTGTGTTAGTGTACAAATAATGATCTACTTTAGGGTTACAATTTGAAATACTTCCAAAATGACATTAAAAATTGATCTTGATATCTTCTGCTTACAACTGGCAGCTCTTAATGAGTTGAGTTAATTCATTAAGCTTTAAAAATGCTAGAAGAACGTAGGGATTGGATTTGATCCACTTATGTGTTCATGAGTCATGAGATCATTTAATACAATCTCTCTCGGTAAAGCCAAATGTTCGAACACTAAGTCAAGTTTCCCCCGTGGCTATAGGATAGACCCTCATTGGATTTGAACCTTGCCCATAGGTGAAAACTTCCTCGCTCTTTAGAAATGGATCCAACCCATTTGGGATTAAATTTTAGGAGGACATGGCCTTGGGATTTGATCCACTTATGCATCCATAGGTCATGAGATCATTTAATAATATCTCTATAGGTGGAACCGCACATGTTACCACTACCTCAAGGTTCCCACATGGCTCTAGGTTTGACCCTCATTGGAATTGAAGCTTCCCCACTAATGAAAAACACATCAGTCTTCAATGATTACAAGTAAAATTAATAATAAACATGTTTTATAATTTGAAATGTGACTTATAATTTAAAAAAAAATGATAGTTTTGTTACCATTTCAATATTAAATTGTAAATATCGTCAAAAATATGAATCTTCATTATATATAACAAAAATACATTTACTCTCTTTAAAAAAAATCAAAATATAACATTTATGATTAATCATAATATTCTTAGCCTAGTGGGTTAGCTTAAGTTGTTGAGTGTTGTGTAATGCATACAAAATGTCTTGAGGTCAAATCCCCGTGTGGTTATGCAACGGCATCACTTTATGTGCTCACGAGGTTATGGTACAATTAACTATTCTGAAATGGTTTAGCTTGGGTACCTAAAAATTTCCTATAAATTATTCCTTAAATAAAAGAAAAATATCCTCACTACATTAAAGCATCCAAAACTAAACTATTAAGGAAGATGGACAAATAAATAATTATATATTCAATCAATAACTTCCTATAGATAGAATAAAGAGAATGAATATCCCTATAAAATTGATACCTTTGAAATGCTCTATAAATGAAAAAGGAGAACAAGGGCCCTATTTAATTGATATTTTAAAGATCTTATGACTAGAAGGGGAGGATAAACAAGAAACATTACATGTTATCGAAATAGTGATCCCATTTATGGTTACAATTCAAGAAAGACCTTCAAAATGACATAAAAAGGGAAGCCACTAGCTATACGTTTCCTCAAATTGTGAATATGGTTTTTATTTTCATGCTTATCAATATTCCTTATAACGTGATGTCATTAAAAGATAAATTTTCTAGTGTGGGTTGGGAATAATTAAATTTTTATTTTTTTCCATTTCTTTTGGTCGTTTCGCTTACTTTTGACATCTTTATTTTTATTTTTTATAACAAAAGAAAGAACCATTTTATGTTTATAGAGCAAGCTATTTGAGGTCTAGATGTTGAGGGGATTTACCTGGACCAATCACTAACTAAATTTGATTGATTGTCCATCATGAGACCATTATCTACTAGATGAGTCTGAATTCCATCTTCTAATTGCTTATTAATTGTTTCAAATTTGATTGATTGTCCACCATGAGACCATTATCTACCAGATGAGTCTGAATTCCATCTTCTAGTTTCTTATAATTGTTTCAAATTAGCCAAGAGAGAGAATCATATTGAATCTTTTAGTTCCATTCAAAATAAATTTCCCAAACTTTTGAGTTGTGCCTAGGTTCGCTCGATTGTCCGCCTCCTTATTGCAATCCCATCTTACATGAAAAAGAAATGGAAAATAATCCCATCTTACATTAAAAAAAGAAATGGAACATAAATAGTTTAACTTGACAAATACTATTTGAAAGATGATCTTGAGTATGTCAATAGATGGGAGATTCTAAATGCCATGTATGGAAATTAATAAAAAATTGAGTGTATCCTATGACTATAAGATTGAAGATTCCTCATTGGTTGGAAAAATTAATACCTTTGAGAAGAGCATATAATTCCACTCGATTTTTGGAAGCGATGCCCAAGCTCCAAGAAAAAGAAATCCAAAGGCTTCCTCTAAGGAAAGGAAAACCTACCCTTTCGATCAACCATTAAAAAAATGTAAGGGTGGGGAAGTTTATGGATCAAAGTGTGAAAGTACAAGGGGAGGTGGGATGAAGATACCAGCTAGGTCTATGTGGAGGAAGGAGAGAAGGTTTAGGAAAAAGAGAACGGAGAGAGAATTGGAGACACCAATCGTATCCAAGAGGGTCAATGCCAATGAAGGGGGGGATTTAGAGAGGGAGGTCTCAAATGCATAATAAAGAATACAAATATCTCTAGAAGCTAGAGAAGAGGGGGAAGAAACTCTTTCAAAAGTGCTATTGTTACGAGTTAACAATATCTTCTAGCAAACAAACTTGGAGCGTACGAAAATCCAAGTATTTTGAAAGATGGATTTCCTTTGGAATGTTCCTATATAAAGGTATTTGATCTCTCAAAAATATTTCTTGGATATTGATGCCACCTCACTTGGATGGACTATTTCAAATCATTGAATGCATGTGTGAAGTTGGTGGTAAAAGTGACATCATGTAGTTATTGAATAATGGGGTTGGACGCACTTTTTTGAAAGTTCTATCAATTGTCAAAATCCTATTCTATAGTTGTTGGAATTCCTTTCTTCTATTGTGAAAAGCTATGCCAATTGTGTTTTCTCCATCATCTCATATCCCTTAGAATCATCACTCATTCTATCATTCTCTTGTGTAGATATACAGTACATATAGCTTCCTATTGTTGTTGATGACCATTATCAGACTATGTTTAACAAGAAACTTAAATTTAGAAAAAGAGTTGAAATTTTAAAAATGGAAAATAGATTGGTGTAGGTGATCATAGAGGTTATATGGGTTAGGAACCTTTACCCTACAATTTTTTCCACTCACAAATGCTTGAGAATCCATGAATTAATGTTCCAGAGGTTCTCCAATAACATAAAATATGATAGACTCTTATTGCACATACTAGTAAGAAATATAAGGGTTGGTTTCCCTAAGGTAATCATGGATCAGTGAAGGGAAATATCTCATGTTGAAGTGCATCAGGAGGTATTGAAACTCTATGGGACGAAGCAGAAGTTGAATTGGTGCAAGAGAGACTAGAATATCATTGGATTTTCACTTAACTCTAACACAAGGCATCAAGAAATATGGTAACTCTCTTTAAAATTTATGTTCCTAATAATTTTAGTGAAAGAAACTATGTTGGGATGCCATTGATGCGCTTTCACATGAGATATCCTTAGAAAATATTATTTTGGTGAGAGATCTAAATCTTACTCTTAGCCTTAGTGAGAAAAGGGGAAGGGACTAATGTTAGATATCCATCTAGGGAATGGGTCAAGGATATCATGCATGAATGGGATCTGATGGATGTTAAACCAATGAAATGTATGACTAACTGGACAAATCAAAGAACAAGACCTAGGCATATTGATGCAAGGTTGGATAGATTCTTGTTACAAACTTCCTTTCTTCTTCATGGCTTGGAGGAGAGCTCTTCAATTTTTCCCATAGGTATTTCAGATCATAAGCCTATAAATATGGAACCAACGAAAAGTCCTAATATAGGCCCCATGCCATTTTGATTCAGTCCTCTATGGATAAAAAAATAGTACTTTCTGGAAAGAGTTCATGCTACTTGGAGTACCCTGGTCTCTCGCTCCCCTTTATTCAAGTGGGAAGAAAAATAAGAAGGGTTATGAAAGAATTAAGGATGGGAAAAAGGCGTACAATCTGCAATGGAGGATAGGAAAGAAGCACAAAATAATATAGGAACCTATCAATCGGCAAATGGAAAGCATGGAAATCAGAAAGGAAATATTAAGGACGATTCATTAAAAGTTGATTTGCACGCTACCTATGTAAAAGAAGAATAATTTTTGTGTAAAAAATCATGAAGTATCTAGCTGCAATCAGGAGATAGAAACACTTATTACTTTCATAAGAATTCCCAATCCAGATGACACTTTAATTCGGTTAATGAGATTAAGGTACATGATCAAACCTTCTCTAATTTAACTAACATTAAAATGGATACCTGTCAACATTTTAAAAGATTATACATAGGAGAAGGATTTCCTAATGACAAATTTTCTAGATCTAGTGCCAACTATGATAATGGTTCACATGAATCTCAATCTTGCTAAACTACTTAGTCGATGTGAAATAAAATTGGCATTGAAAAAATGGAACCTGATCAAGTGCCTGGTCCAGATGGTATCACTGCTAGACTCTGTTAAAGTATATTAGAAAGTGGTCCAAAAATATTCGCACAAGATGGCTCTAAAATATCAATCTTTTTGAAAAATCAGAGGGAGAATGAACTCATCCTTTTTAGCCTTAATCCAAAAATAACTAAATAAAAGAGTGAATTATTTTAACCGGTTTATACCTATTTCAGTGTTCAATATCATCTATAAGATGATTGCTAAAATAATTGTTAACACGATGAGATACATCATGCTAAAATTAGTCCATTCTAATCAAGGATTATTTGTAAAAGAACTACAAATCATGGATATCATCATTTTTTTTCAGAAAGTGATCCATTCCGGTATTCAATGAAAGGAAAATGGAATGGTAGTCTAGATTGATCTTGCAAATGGTTTTTACCAAGTTAGACATTCATTCCTTATCGATGTCCTCAATCAGTTCGGGTTTGACTCAAATTTTGTCAACTAGGTAAAATCCTGCATAGGGGAACCTTGGATATCCCCTCTGGTGAATTGTAGAGAAACATATTTCTTTAAAAAATCTATAGTACTACCACATGGTTATCCTCTCTCCCCCATGGCTTTTGTTCTCCAAGCATCAGTCCTAAATTTCCCATTGGACAAAAGGTGACAAGATCAATATTTGTTAGGCCTTCGAATTGAAAGAGGAGTCCAATAAATTAACCATTCCCAATTCCTGTATGATACTCTCTTATTATGAAGAGATTCCCCTTAGGTTTCCAATTCCTTTAAGGTTGTCCTTGACTCCTTTTGTATTGTTTGAAGAATTAGAATGAATTCAGGTAAAAGTCAAGTTTATGGGCGTAACATCTCTATTCAAGAATTAAGCATTATCGCAAGAACTTTTCGTTTTCAAGGTAAGATCTAGTGATCTTCCTTTAAATACCCTAGTGTTTCAATTTTCAAAAAATATCCCTTAGGGAATCATTGGCTTCCTCTGGTAGAAAAATTCAAGTTGTGCTTTCCTTCCAAGGAAACACAGTTGCTAAACATAACAGGTAAGCTAGTTCTCAACAATTTTTTATTATCCATCTTTCCCATTTATCAATGTTCATTGTTGCTAGCACCTGCTAAAATTCCACACATGACGGAAAGGTTAAATCGACAATTCCTTTGTAGACGATGAAATCAGAATGAAAAAACATTACCACTAGTTAGCTGGGATAAAGTGACATAATATTACAAGGAAGGAGGGCTTCAAATCAAATATCTCAAAGCCCATAACCTTGCACTTCAAGAAAAAATTCTATGGATGGAAGTATCAGGAAGGACAAGATGGATTAGAAGAGTTATTTGGAAAATATATTTAACAAGAAATCATTTATGCAGTATGGATAATCCTCATATGGTTCTCTCGGTATCCATTATTTTCCATAATTGTAAAAAAAATCACACATTCTTTCAAAAGAAGCTCTTTTGGATTCTAGGAAATTGGAAACATTGATCTTTGGGAGGATCGAATAATGGGAAGCAAATCATTCTCCATTATTGTGTACATGGAGCTTCTTTTTGATAATGATTAAAGGCATAAAGACTCTATGGGATATCTCAATTTGGGATAATGTGGAGAACTACTGGTGTGGATGGAAAGGGCTAGACCCTCTGGCGCCTCTCCTCCAGCCATGGAATTCTATGATGTCTCTATTAAAAGAAAAAGATCCATTCTCAGTTAGGGATAACGATACGAGAGGTTGGGGAGATGGATCTTACCATTATTCGGTGGCCGAGGAAGATCAGGCCCTTAAGGCATCTCGACCCCCCTCCCCCAACCCAGTGTTGTGGAATGGCATGTGAAAAGAAAAATGTATACCAAAGGTTGACATTTTTATTTGGACTCTCGGACATCAAAGTATTCTAACAAATGGAAATTTACAGAAAAGAGGTATTTCTAGTCCCTCTTGGTTTACTCTTTGTTATGAGGAGGAAGAAACTTCTAAGATTCTATTTCTAAAATGTCAAGATGCTAAGGAAGTTTGGAAGGAACCTCTTAGTTTTTGGAACCCTAGAATAGAATTCCCAAGAAATATTTCCTCTCTGTTAACCAGATGGGGTTCCCTGTATCCTCACTCCATTTACTTAAAAGGTTGGTTCAAGTTAGGTTTGTTGACAATTCCAAAATTTATCCTCTCGAAAATGTAGTTGGAAAGGAATGCTATAATCTTTTGAGATAAAGCATCTCTTCCAGTATAGGTGATTACAACAATCAAAGGTCTTATAAAGGAATTTCTTCAAATAAATCAATGTAAAAATAATATTTCTATTTTTCTCCTAGAGGAATTTTCTTGGGGGGAATAGTTGGATCTTAGTTTCTCACTCAAGGAAGACAAATTTATCCAGTGGCACTAAGGATCATAGCTATATAGTCTATATTTTTATGGAGCTACAAAATAGAATCCAGTGGTGGCAGTAGGGGGAGGGATTATCTTTGATCTCGATGACTCAATTGATTTTCGGTATGCTTGGGGATTGGGTAGTGCTACTAATAACCAAGAGGAAGCTTTGGCACTTCTTCAAGGACTCTGATATCTCAGTAAAAAGGAATAATGCACGAAAGTATCATAGGAGACTTGTAAAGCCTCTTTGGTATCATGGTGAGAAAATACATCTCAAAGGACATCTATTTAAAACATATAGTTTTGAGAATCCAAGACTTAGATTCAAAATTCCAAAAGCTCCATTATTTTCATGTTCTCCATAGCAACAATAGGGAATGTGATCATGATGCAAACATAGTAGTGGCCTTGGAACCTAATTCCCTCTTGCTAAACAATTATGTTTTCTATTAGGACCCATTCCCCTAAAAGGAGACACAACCTATCTCGGTTGCATGTTGTCCTTCCCTCCACATGGAGAATCATCCCGAGAAGGTGGCGGTACAAATGTCATTTAAAGGTGGAAAGAGTTGGGAGAAGTAGTGACTTTTCAGTGTGCGGAGTTGATGGATCTACCCAAAGCTCTGATATTGCAACACCCCATCCATTCAGATAGTACTTAGGTTTGCATATTTGATGATGCCACTGGATCCAAGGATGAGAGAAGCAAGGATTTGAGAAATTTGAATCATTCTCCAATTATTACAAACATCATCATGGAACCATGTGAATGGATTTGGGGGACCAATAATCATTATAGTGCATATGTTCTTATGATTATATTGAATGGATGCAAGAATAGGCTCATTGTTTCTACCACCTTGTATCGTGCTTTGTTGATTATCCTCCAACATCACACTCTGCATCAAATGTGTGGCTTTAAAGAGGCTTTGCACTCAGTCACTGGGTTAAAGGGTATGGACACCAGCAATGGCAGTCATTCTTGTTTCTCATAAAATGAAATGGCATCCATGGGTCATTGTCTGTGCATGCTAAAGGAATATGTGAAAACTCAAAAACGTCAACCATGTAGGTTCATAGGTGAGAAGGAAGAGTGTCCAGAGCAAGTGGATGACGACATTTATGAAACCAGAGTGGATCAAATGGAACAAGAAACAATTGTGGATAATTGCCGACAAAAGAACACTTAAGCTATTCAAAAGATTCTAAACATGCTGATTCAAGTGGAAATTCAACTTGGAACAATGCTCTTTAAGGCCCGAGTTAGGAAAGAGGTGGAACCCAACCATAAGACTGCTGATGGAGTAGGCCCAGGGATCTCCCTAGGAAAATAATCAGGTTCTACGAGATGTTTTTTTGTCTTCTTTTGGGAGAGTTTGTCTGCATATTCCGACATATAGATATTAGGTCCATATATTTATTTCTTTTTTTACATCTTACAGAGAATATGGAACAAATGAGATCTGTAGTGATGTTTGAAGTAAATTTTTACCTCAGTTGAAGGTTTGATGTACTCTTCCCAATGCTTCTGCATTTGGGATTTTGATAGTATAAAATTATACTCATTTCTATTAAAAACACTAGGGGTTGAATGGGATCAATCAAAATGAATGACATTGTTTTATATACTTTGTTAAATGTACAAAGATGTTGTATTTGATACAAAGGAACTAGTTATTTTCTCTATAGTTAGAGCTATATGAGATTGTTGTCTTCAGTAGTTTGATGAACTCGAAAATGATTTGTGATTATTGTGAAAATGTATAAATATTTATTTAAATGATCACATTTTATTTTTAATTGATATTACCATCATGACCTAATCATGTCCACCCTCAATAAGTTAGAATATGTTTACATGTAGTGCATTATGGATTATTTATCTTGGTTACCTATTGAGTAATTTAGTTATTCACCTAGAAGGATAAGATATTTAATTATTGACGTTTCCTATCCTTATTCAATGTATATCTTTTGAGATAAAGCATCTCCTCTAGTACAGGCAGTTACAAGAATCAAAGGTCTTCTAAAGGAATTTCTTCATAGAAAGCTAAGTAAAAATAATACTTTTGTTTTTCTCCTAGAGGAATTTGCTTCGGGAGAATAGTTGGCTCTTAGTTTCTCTCACCTGACTACTCCCTTCGTCTCGACGGAGATTTAGAAAATTATACTTAAGGAAGAAAAATTTCTCCAGTGGAACCAAGGATCATAGCTATATAGTCTGTTTTTTTATGGAGTTGCAAAAGGAAATCTAGTGGTGGCAATAGGGGGAGGGATTATCTTTGGTCTCGATGACTCAATTGATTTTCGGTATGCTTGGTGATTGGGTAGTGCTACTAATAACCAAGTGAAAGCTTTGGCACTTCTTCAAGGACTCCGATATCTCGGGGAAAAAAGAATAATGCAAGAAAGGATCATAGAAGACTCGTAAATCCTCATTGGTCTCATGGTGAGAAAACCCATCTCGAAGGACATCTATTTAAAGCAAATAGTTCTTAGAATCCAAGACTTAGCTTCAAAATTCCAAAAGCTCCATTATTTTCATGTGCTCTGTAGCAACAATAGGGAAGGCGCTCATTCCACAAACATAGTGGTGGCCTTGGAACCTAATGCCCTCTTTCTAAAAAATCATGTTTTCCATCGAGACCCATTCTCCTAAAAGGAGACACAACCTATCCCTATCACGTCCTGCCCCTCCCTACACATGGAGAATCGTCTCGCAAAGGTGGTAGTACAAATGTAGTTTAAAGGTTGAAATAGTTGGGATAAGGAGTGTGTCTTCAGAGTGTGTGGAGTTGATGGATCTACATAGAGCTCTGATATTGCAATGCCCCATACGTTCGGATAGTATTGTGGTTTGCATATTTCATGATGCCACTAGAGCCATCGATGAGAGAAGAAAGGTTTTGGAAATTTGAATCATGCTCTAGCGATTACAAACCTCATCATGGATGCATCTGAATGGATTTGGGGGATCGGTAATCATTCTAGTGCATGCATCATTTTGATTATAATAAATGGATGCAAGAATAGGCTCATTGTTTCTACCACCTTGTATCATGATCTATTGATTCTCCTACAACATCACACTCTGCATCAAATTTGTGTCTTCAAAGAGGCTCTCCACTCAGTCACTAGGTTAAAGGGTATGGGCACCAGCGATGGCATTCATTCTTGTTTCCCGTAACATGAAATGGAATCCATGGGTCATTGTTTGCAGACGATAAAGGAAGGTGTGAAAACTCAAAAGAGTCAATTGCGTCGGTTCATAGGTGAGATGGAAGAGTGAGTGGATCAAATGGATGAATACATCCCCAAAACCAGAGTGGGCCAAATGGCACAAGAAACAATTGAAGATAACTGCTAATAGGAGCACGCTTAAGCTGTCTAGGAGCTCCCGAAAATGCTGATTCAAGTGGAAAATTAGCTTGGAACGATGGTCTTTGAAGTCCAAGTTCAAAACGAGGCGGAATACAACCATAACACTATTGATGGAACAGGCCTAGGGACCTCCCTACGCAAATAATTAGGTTCTAGGAGATTTTTTTTGTCTTCTTTTGGTACATTTTGTCCCTATATTCCGACATATAGCTATTAGGTCCATAGATTTATTTCTTGTTTTCCATCTTACATACAATATGGAACATACCCGCTCTATAGTGATTTTTGAAGTAAAATTTTATCTCAGTTGAAGATTTTATGTACTCTTCCGAGTGCTTCTGCATTTGGGTTTTTGATCATATAAAATTGTACTCATTTCTATTAAAAAAACACAAGGGGTTGTATGGGCTCAATGAGAATGAATGACAGTGTTTTATATACTTTTTTAAGTGTACAAAGATGTTGTATTTGATACAAAGGGACTAGTTATTTTCTCTATACTTAGAACTATATGAGATTGTTGTCTTGAGTAGTTTAATGAACTCAAAAATGATTTGTGATTATTGTGAAAATGTATAAATATTTATTTAAGTGATCACATTTTATTTTCAATTGGAGTGAAAACTCGAAGTTGGGTAACACTTCTGTGAGAATGGGGTTCCCAACCAACATAGCGGGAGTTATTCGGCCGAATAATCGCATTATTAGGCCGAATAATTATAGTTATTCGTTTATTCGGCCAAATAACGAATCATTTATTCGACCAAATAAAATTTAACAGTAACCATTTAATTTGACCGAACAGATTTCCGACCGATAATTTTTAACGATTTTTCAATAATTGTTCGGCTGAATAATATTTTACCATATAACGTCAGCTGCGGCCTCATTTCTGTTGTTTTTCCTGTAGCGATTTATTGTCATCCCACTACTCGCACCACCTGTCTCGTCTCGCCACCTATCTCATCCTCCTCCATGTCACCCAGTCGTTGAACGTGTACATCCGCCATCCTGTCACCCCTCTACCTGTCTGGTTTCCTCTTGGCATGGAGGCCTATTCGGCATGGAGGTCTGTTTAGCATGGAGGTTTGTTTGGCGTGGAGGTCTGTTTGTGGAGGTGTACGTGGTCTTCTCGTGGTGTGGTGTTAATGTGCTGCCCCTTGACTATGAGGTAAAGCTTGTCTTGCACTTTTATAAAGCTTGTCTAACTATTATATAAATCTTGTCTAATTCTGTATAAAGCTTGTCTAATTCTTAGATTACAGATAGTTTACCTATATTTGCATAATAAAGGTTAGAATCCTATGTTACAAGTAATAAAAGTACTGAGCTAATACTATGTAATATAAAGGCAATGGTTTTATCTATGATAAAGCATGTAGATTTTTTTTCCATATCTATTCATCTACAAGCAATGCACTAGTCATGTTCACTTGTTATGGTATGACAGCACTAGTAAAGTAAGCATAATAAAAGCATTGTCATAGTGATATCTGAATAAGGACCACATAATATTTGTTAAGTCACCATTATGAGTACTCTTATCAAATCTATACCATTAAGTTATTATGGAAAGATAGTGTTGTAATTAGAGTTGAATACCTCTGTCCATTTCAACAGAGTTGAACAACTCTGTCCATTTGGACAGAGTTGAACAACTCTGCCCATTTGGAGAGATGTATGTTCTATACACACTAGTCTGTACATAATTACCTTTATATATTACATAATTAGTATAGAGTAATAGTAGTATAGCTTAGCTTATGTGCTTGTTTCATAATACACATGATAAACAAGGGTAACTATTCTATTATGTTCCATGATTCCACCTATTGTATTCATGTAATCTATAAGCTCATAATTAAAATAGTAGTAAGCTAATGTAATACAAGTGATTCCACGACTGGTTATGAAGGTTACACTTATATAGTTTCCCTAATCAATACAGGTTAGTTATAAGCAAAACATAACTTCATAGAATAGAATGTATTCAAAGCTTATATCGGTATAAGTAACATAGTGTTAAATATACCTGTGTTTAATATGAAGAGTTACAAGCCTATTCAAACTTACATGGTTAGAATCCATGACTTGAACTATTCCCATAGATAACACATGGTTAACAAATCCAATACAAATGAGAAACAAGCTTAAGTGTTCATAGTTAAGCATAGTGTAATAGAACTCCATAAGTAGTAGTATTATGCATAATATACAAATATATGAAATTGTAATCATCCCAGTCTTAAAGCTCATGCTTGGAGAAATACCGATTATCATAAATAGAACTATTCTAAGAGGGGCTAGGATAGGAGCCGTTCACCCTAAAGGGTCGCTATCGTATAGATTATATTGAATAAAATCCCAGTTTTACTCGATTCCAACTGATACAAATGGTGAGGGCCTACATTCCACTTCCCCAGTTTTACAACAACCTCAAAAGAAAAATCCCGACCTCTACGTGCCCATAAATAGAATATTGTAGTTAATATACACGTTCAATTTCTGCCAGTTTGGACAGAGTTGAACATCTCTGTCCAAATGGACAGAGCTGAACAAACAGCTCTGTCCATTTGGACATAGCTGATTGCAAAAAAAATTAACAGAACATATGAAGCACTATTGATATAATATCTTATATTTTGAATTTGGCTTTAAGTGTAACGGTTATTTTAAATGATTTTAATTAAACAAAATTTAACATAAAATTTGAAATCTGTTAATGTTTTTTCTTTTTCTATATTTTTTAATTAGCTTATTCTTATTTTCTATGGACATGAAATTTTATAGAATATTTAGACAACTCTCTCCAAAAAAATCCATAACTTTTTAATTAGCTTATTTTTATTCTCTATGTACATGAAATTTATAGAATATTTAGACAACTCTGTCCAAAATAATCCATGGTTATTTAGGCTTAAATAACTCCACCAGAGAAAAGATCCATGGTTGGGGTGTCCAAATGGACAGAGCTAGGGGTGTCAGAAAATTAGATGTTTTATGTCATGGAAACTAAGGGAACTAGGGAGTTAATGGACCGTAGAGTAGGGGGTGTTTGTATGTAGGGTAAGGTATCTGTGGGGTTTTGGTGGGTTATGCAACGACTAATTCATGTTACCATTAATGTAGTTGCAATATGTAGCATCTCTAAATGACATTTAAGACTGCACATGTTGCAACTCTGTCCAAATGGACAGAGTTGATTTGCTCTGTCCATTTGAACAGAGTTAATGAGCTCTGTCCATTTGGACAGAGCTGATCAACTCCCTAAGTAAACAATTTATTTTTGTATGTTTTTTCATTGGTAGGGGACATGATTGCAAAACCTTTTCATTTTAATTCTTGCCTAAGTTACAACTTCAGTTGTAGTGTAATAACTATATAGTTTTGTCCATAAGATTTACTACTTGCTTTAGTCCATGCAACTACTAGACA
>LPNX010097139.1:0-45171 GCA_001517045.1 Pseudotsuga menziesii | reverse complement strand
TGCATTGCATTAAGTTCCATTGCCATTTCATGCTTTTCCGAAACATAGAGAGAAAAGGTTAGATAGAGAAAGGCAAGTTTAAAGAAATAATTGCTTTATCTTCGTATGGGGATGGAGACCAAAACAACCAGAAGTGTAACATTAAATGATAAAGATAGGATGGAATAATGGGGGGGAATCCATAGGTGTATGTAGTCAGTCCCTAGAAACTCGCCTTAGTCCAAGTTGAAATCTACATGTCCTTTCCATTTGATGTGATAAATCCATAAAATCACAATAGTTGATTGATAGCTGTCAGTTGATTCATTGCCCTTACTCTTCATTGCTTTATACAACCAGAGGCACTAGGATATATAATTCATTGTAAACACTCCAGATCTCAGAGGAAGGGAAGTGGAAGTATTTAAAGCTGAGAAATGAAGAGAAGGCAAGGAATGCCAGATATCTATTATGAGATTATGTTAGTTCGATTGAGACTACGACGTAGAATAATCTAGAAATACTTTCTCCCTATGAAATTTAGGGATGAGCTAGTTGATTCACCTACGATATAAGTTCAATTCAAGAAATAGAAGCTCTATCTATATTTCATAGTGATTCTCTCACTAACAACTCTATAATGACTAGGTAGCTAGTAGCCAGTAGTAGTGTCTGTCTGTAGAGTAGGTAAGTACTTGCACTTGCCTTAGACTATATTTTATACTTAGCAAAATGTAGTTCATGCACATGCAGTTAAAGAACTATTAGATAATATTAGTGATATATAGGTCCTTATTGAAATCTTAGTTTTTATAGTTGCTAGGTCTTAGAAGATGATTAATTAACATGTAGAAGGTGAGGCCCTTACTGATTGAGGCATTACGGCTCTCAAACTTTAGGCTTGGATATTTAGGCTTGACACATTATCTCCCCGCATTTTTCACCTATCGAATTGCAAAATTATTTAATGGATCAACATGTTTGGCTTCAAATTACTCTATGTTTCAACCTTCGGCCTCTGAACCAAAAGAAGTTTATGGCAAGTGCCAGGGTCAAAACATTATACAGCGTGCATAGTAACCATCATATACCAGTGTATTTAGTGGATTCAGGGATCTTCCTTATCATGAAGAAGCCTCACCATCTTTATATATGTTATTTCTCCATATCACCTTTGTTTTTCTATTTATATTTCATTGAAATCTTAGTTTTAATAGTAGCTAGGTCTTTGAAGTTGATTAATTAACATGTAGAAATTGATATTTATGTAAACTTGTAGATATCATATCCAATGGAAAGAGAGCATCCTTTGAGACAGAAGCATAGGAGGTCATCACATTCTTTGGGATTTGGTGTCTGAAATGAAAATAGAAGATTATCGACTTAACCTTGGGACTCAAGCTTATTGTACAGTTCACATTCATTTAATCATCGACATGGCAATAGTGGTAGAGATGATTCCCCCTTATCCTCTATGGGTGAACGTGGATCTCGACCTTCTATACGGGAGACAAGTGTGGAAGCAGAGCAAGGTGCACAAGAGGCTCGTCATCCTACACAGGATGGCGAAGGTCAAGCAAGGACGCAATATGTTCAGCTAGCTGAGGGTTGTACGCCCACTACGACCTATCCATCATATTTGCTGGATGAGATCCCATGGGAAAGTGGTCTTCAAGAAACGACTCTTGAAAGTTGTAGGGCTCACTATGACAAGCTGCAAATTGATCTTTCTAGTTTGGATCTCGCTCCAAAGAACAAACAAATTATAGAGATGGTTCTGCAATATTTACTAAAATTCATTGAGGTATATGAGGATCTTGGACCAATAACAGATGGTTTTGTTGCCTTGATGCAAAGAAGAAAGGCAGAAGTGATGGGTCAAAACAAGTGGGTTGTTGTGAAGGAGAGGGTGATTAGAGAACATGCCAACTCAATGTTCAACTTCAAAGAGGGCCTAAAGCAAAAATCATTGAAAGCGCAATATTTTAAGCGCCCAAAACTTGCACATTTTTTATATGATATATTTCTTGCAGCCTATGGTCAGTTGCCATGGAACGATGAGGTTCCTAATTATTTTGCTAGGGTTTTTTTATGCTGATTTTTTTTTAGGAATGAAGCGAGACTATACTGATATTCATTCCGATTTTTATGGAGTTGGAAAGGGGAGGATATGCAATCGAAAAGGTTCCATTAGAGATCCTAGTACTCTTCGACTTCCACCTTCAATATCTCGTCCACCTAGGCTTGTGGCTTACAAACTTAGAGATGGAGCCCACATCACAAGTTGGGACAGCTGCAAGGAATAATGTTGTTGAAGGTTTGACTTTGACATTTGTAGGAGTTGATGTTGGATTGAGTCGAGAGAGGGCTGGAGCCACTATTAGGAAAAATTTTGTTTACAAAACAAATGATGAGTTAGATTGTATGGGCATTGAAGATCTAAAGGCCTATGCGAAGCTTTGTCGTAATATAGCTTCGGATAGAATATCTAATGGCACGTCATGTATAGGAGAGGTTTGTATACTTTCAATCTATTATTTTTATTTATTTATTTTGAATTAAACTTTTTGTTACATTATATCTATGTATGATAAATTATTTTTTGATGTATAGTAATAAATACATTGCGTAAATGTTTATTGTTTTCAGTTTTCTCGATTGTTAAATGAACATAATTTGAGAGTCTCCACTAGTAAAAATGCTAGAAATGTAGAAGAGCATATTCGAGAGGCATATTTAAAATTCACATTTATATTTATGTTTGAAAGATTTTTTTGTTGTTTTTAAATTTAACTATGTATCTTATTGTTAATTTGACTTATTTATGCAGGTTTCATTAGATTCGAGTTTTTTAGATAATTTTCCATCTATTGTGAGCTAATGTTTTGTTTTTTTTAAAAGTTAATTGCTAAGCTTAATATTTTTTGCTTTTACTATGATTTATTTATTAACAAAATTTAAATTTTAAGGGAAGATAACATATCGAAATTGGAGATGAAGATATAGGTTCTTTGATGGATGTGGATATTGGCACCGAGGTAATTTTGTTCATAATTGAATTGTTCTTTGATATATATGTTTAAATAGTTTATATATGTTGAAGCTTGGGTCTCTTCAATGTTTTCGAGGCAAAGGAAAGACTCCATTGGATGATAGTGTTGGAATTGTAAGTTTAATATTTTATTTTTTTGAATTTACTTTAAAATAGTCTAAATAATTTGTAAGATTTATAAATTGTTTTTATATATGTTATAGCTTGAGTCTACTCCACCTTTTAGAGGCAAAGAGAAGACTCTCTTGGATGATAGAGAATTGGAGGTAATTTTGTTAATAATTTAATTGTTCTTCAATATATTAGTTTAATGTTTTAATATTTTGATTTTGGTTTAAAGTTCTTTAAATAATTTATGATATTCATAATTTGTTTTTATACATGTTGCAGATTGTTACGAGTCCAAGGGAAGACCCTAGTCGAGGATAGTGGTGGACTTCCATTTAGAGAATTATTTATATTGTTCTTTTTATGTAGATATATATATTTTAGTTGATTTGGACATGGAGGAGCTTAATTTTTGGATTATATACATGTACTTTGAACTCACATGTACATAATTTTTAGATTATATACATGTACATTGAACTCACATGTACATGATTTTTTTTTGGGATCATATACATATACATTGAACTCAAATGTTCATAATTGTTTTTTTGGATTATATAAATGTGCATTGACCTTAGATATTGTTTTTTGGATTATATACATGTATATGTAAATGTTAGGAATGTTAGGAAGTTTTGATAGGTGCAAATATATGAATGTATGTAAATTATTAAATTTATGTATGTTTTTTGTTGAGAAGTTGAGAGGGATAGAAATGTTATGAAGTTTTGATAGGTGCAATCTAATGTTAAGAATGAATATATGGGGAATGTTAATGTTAATAATGAATATATGGGGAATGAATATGGAAATGTTAATGTTAGGAATGTTAGGAAGTTTTGTTAGGTGCATTGTTAGGAGTGAATGTGGAAATGTGGGAATGTTAGGAGTGAATGTTTTGATAGGTACAATGTTTGGAGTGAATGTGGAAATAGGGGAATGTTAGGAATGAATGCTTTGATAGGTACAATCTAATGTTAATAATGAATATATGGGGAATGGATATGGAAATGTTAATGTTAGGAATGCTAGGAAGTTTTGATTGGTGCAATATTAGGAGTGAATGTGGGAATGGGGAATGTTAGGAGTGAATGTGGGAATGGGGGACTGTTAGGAGTGAATGTGAAAATATGGAAATGTTAGGAATGAATGATTTGATAAGTGCAATCTAATATTAAGAATGAATATAGAAATGTTAATGTTAGGAATGCTAAGAAAGTTAGGAAGTTTTGATAGGTGCAAATATATGAATGAATGTTAAGAAAGGTTGGAATGTTAGGAATTTTTGATGGATGCAAATATATGAATGTATAATGAATGTAAGAATGAATATAGAGGAATGTTAATGTTAAGAATGAATATATGAGGAATGTCAATGTTAGGAGTAAATGTGGGAATGGAAGAATGTTAGGAGAGAATGTTTTGATAGGTGCAATATTAGGTGTGAATGTTAGCAGTGAATGTGGGAATGTTAGGAGTGAATGTTTTGATAGGTAGAAATGTATGAATGAATGTTAGATAGTTTTAATAGGTGTAAATATATGAATGAATGTTAAGAAATGTTCAGAATGTCATGAAGTTTTGATAGGTGAAAATATATGAATGTTAGGAAAGGTTAGGAATGTTACGAAGTTTCTATAGGTGAAAAATATATGAAAGTATGTATTATTAAGTTATTGTATGATTGTAGATGTAGTGTTGAGAAGTTGAGAATATTAGGAATGTTAGAAAGTTTTGATAGAAATAATTTTTATTATTAAGGTAAAATTAGCAACTTGATTCTGAATTTTAATATTTTTTATACTAAGGTAACATTATCAATTTAATTATTACATGTATTTTATGTTCCTTACAAGAAAAGAAAATGAGCACTACAAAGTAACAGTAGTGAGGAAACTACAAATAGCATTCCTATATAACCCCCGAGGAGTTAAAGAAAGATGATAAAATGAATACAGAAAAACAAAATGAAAGACTTGTAGAGTTACAGGGAGAATTCAAAAAGTTAAGGACCTCCATGTTTGAGGGAGAATTTGAGGAAGCGATAGAATCTTGGTTGTTAAATCTGCTCTATGGTGGAAGGAGGCTAAGAGTGTTAGTAACATACATAGTAAAGAGTTCAGTTGGAATTTTTTTTTAAACTATTGAAAAAATGTATATGTCAGAACGATATTATGATGAGAAAGCCCAATAATTCAATGATTTGAGACTAGGATTGTTAACCATAGAAGAATTTGTAACCGAGTTTGTAAATTTACAATGCTATGTACCATACCTAAGAGTTGAAAAAGCTAAGGTATACAGTTTTATGAGTTGTTTACCCCCAATGTATAAGAAAATTTTTTTGTTTGAAATTCCTCAACAATGGATGAAGCAATTAAAGAGGCCTAGTTGTGCTACCATTTTTTTAAACAAATAGCCAAATTGAGTAGAAGTTGGAAAAATAAATAAAAAAATTGAAAAGATCGATCAACGTAGGAAAGGATTTAAACCCTCACCTTTTGGAAAAGGAATAAGAGGTCATACTGATAAAAATTACAACATGCGAGGTTCAACCAATAGCAATGGCGTAAAGAGTATCGAAACTTCTAGTGGAGGATGGAATAGTAACCCGTAAGCATGTTACAGGAAGCTTCTACTATGAATGGCATAGCCAGGAATATCCCTATAGTTAATGTTTCTTTGGAATATCGGTAGGTGGACCATCAATCCACCGTGTTGGAAGTAGAAGGTAAAGTTTTGAACATACATGTTTCTATACTTATCGATTCAAGGTCTAGTTTAAGTTACATTGCACCAAAAGTAGTTGAAAAGTGTAAACTTAGTAAGAAAAAACAAAAAAAATGCATGGTTGGTATAGCTGGCAACAAAGATAAAAAAGAAAGTTATGGAGATAATTAAAGATTTGTTATTAGGTTTTAATGACTTGGTTACCTCAGTCAATTTAAATATACTTCTCCTAGGATACTATGACATTTTGATAGGTATGGATTGGCTAAAATCTCATAAAGTTGTCATCAACTATTTGCGTAAAATCTTTAGTAGTCTGGATGAGGAGGATAAGTATCATACAATGAATGAAATTTATAGACCTTTTTATCTACAGGACAAATTTCAGCACTACAACATAAAAAGTTTATTAGGAAAGGGTGTCAACTTTATGGCATCAAAATTAAAGAATTTGAGCCCGAAAAATAAAAAATGGAATTGGAACAATTTCCTATTTTAAATGAATTTGAAGTTGTATTTTGTGATAAGATATTAGTATCACCACCTAAAAGATATTTAGATTTTAACATAGATCTAATGTCATTTTAAACACTAGTATCATGAGCTCCATATCATATGAGTATCCTAGACTTAACAAAATGAACAATACAATTACATGAGTTACTATAGACAAATGATATATTCAGCCTAGTGTATATCCTCGAAGAGTACGTGTTTTGTTCGTGGTTGTGCTAGTAATATGATAAATTGTAATGTATTATTATTATTTATTATCATGCATGGATAACTTATAGTTGATGAATAGATAACCAACCATTGATGGCAAATAAGTAGAAGAATGTGAGCTAAAAAAAAATTGGCTGACGAAATTTTTTTCGGCCGACGAATTTTCTTTTGCATTTGGGTTGTAAATAATGGTTCTGTAATGGAAAAACATTGTTCAGCCAAATAATTGTTTGGCCTAATAATTGTTCAGTTGAATAATTATGCGGTCGAATAACCTTTGAGACCTGAAACCTGCACACTTTTCAGGTTTCTCCATTTTTGGAAGGTAAAATAGATGCCTTACACTACAAATTGACTATTGGACTTGATACCATTAGTTTCATCATTGAATCTACTTTCCGTAGGTATAGATTTTGTTGTGTATAGGTGAGATCCGCTACTCTTTTTTTTTTTCTTGACATGTGTCGAGTTTCGTTTCATCTCTTTCAACATGCGGTGAAATGAAAAATATATAACTTCAAAAATACACCACATAAAAAATTGAAACAAATATGGTGCACTTAATTGGAGTGTCTACTTCAAAAGGGTATTCGTAGATTTTTAAATTTTATAGTCAATTGAGAGAAAATTGGTGCAACCAAACACATTGAAAAACGACAAGGTTTCCACATTGATTGAATTCAAATAAATATTATAATTAGTGTATAGATCTATTGGTTACAAACTTATAGTCATCCCAATAGTATATTGTGTATAGATTGTCATAACATATTTTGTTTTTGCAAAACACAAGTTTAACAATGATTTTATGGGTACAACCAAACATGTCTATTTTTTAGTCATTTCATTTTATAAGGACACAGTGTCAAATATTTTCCGAAATGACATATCAAATATCAATAAAAAAATTTGAATTTTTTTTTGAATAGAAAACTAACATAATTCTCTAAAAGTTTTGTTTTTACTTGAAAGTGAAATTCTAAACGAAAATATAACTTTCGTTCCCCCAAAGTTGAAAAACATGAAAAAATTAAATTTATTTTCTCATAAGACCCCCGAAAATAGACACCCATCTTCATGGATTCACCCATTGACATTACCATCATGACCTAATGATGTCCACCGTGAAAAAGTTCTAATATGTTTAAAAGTAATGCATTATGAATTATTTAGCTTCGTGACCTATTAAGTAATTTAGTTATTTTCCTACAAAGATAAGATATTTAATTATTGACGCTACTTATCCTTATTCAATGTACATGTTGCATAATTCATTTGATTAAAGGCATTGAACTTGTCCTTAGAATGGTGGTCCTTAAAAGTCAACATACCTTTCACCCATAGTGTTATAGATGAATGTTAAAATGAAATTATCTCATAGCTCTTATTGATGTTAAAATAGTCATCTTGGGTGGTGTGCTAGTATTGCTAATGACTTATAAATAATGCCTTTAAAGGTCATGTACTCATTGGAATGAGTAAATCTCCTATAATTCATTTGAATGACTAGTTCTCTTCTACTAGTATTTCTACATAGTAAGTTATAACTCATGAAGAGGACTATAGATAATTATTAATTTTAAATGTATGTTTGATATGAATGCATATATGGGTGTAACTATGAAACAATAAATTCCACTTGTTATGCTTTAAGTAATTTCATTGTTACTAGTTTTAGTTTTCATGTTGAAAGATAAGATATGTTATATTGAATATTTTGAATGTGCATATATGAGTGTAACTATGAAACAATAAATTCCACTTGTTATGCTTTAAGTAATTTCATTGTTACTAATTTTAATTTTCATATTGAAAGATAAGATATATTATATTGAATACTTTGAATGCTAGTTTCTAGTGGACTATTTGACACTCTTCCAAATGAACAAGAAACTGGACTATTCGACACTCTTCCAAATGAGTAAGTATGAAATTATTCATTTAGTAGCTATGGAAAAGCATCATGTATGATCAAAACATAAACTGGTTTTGATGGTTGACTATGATATAAGAAAGAAACATAAATTTAAATTATGCCATTAAATCTTATCATGTAAATCATTATAAAATTCCATACAATGAAGTTGAAGTTCTATGTAATGTTGCTGAATCATCGATATAATAATTTAAAGTACCAATCTTTATTGGTCATCCCACACATGATCCAAAACATAAATTGTTTTTGGGTTGTTGACTATGATATGAGACAAACATAAATTTAAATTATGCCATTAAATCTTATCATGTAAATCATTATAAAATTCCATACAATGAAGTTGAAGTTCTATGTATTGTTGCTAAATCATCGATATAATAATTTACCAATCTTTATTGGTCATCCATGTGAATTAGAATATTAATATGTAAAATGTATATTTTGGGTATATGATAAAGCAATAATTCATTTCATCCATGTGAAACAGAAAATTAACCAGTGAAATAGAAGATCAATACGTTAAAAGGTATCATTTGGGTATATGATAAAAAAACAATCCATTAGAGTGCATTATCTCTAAGATAAATCAATAATGAGTTTCATTCACCGTGAAAGAAATTTATAAGAAATATATACATTATTTATGAGTTTGGTATCTTCATATTATTTTTGTTTTATGATATAAAAAGAGAGAATATAAAAGGGAGAACATCTTTACAGCAGCAAGGGGTGAAATTTGATCTTCTAAATCAATTATCTGGCTTTGCTTCTCCTCTTCCATCGCCCTGCGGCCTGGAGAATTCGAGATCCTTGTAGAGAGACTCCAGAAATGTTTGCAACTTTCTTAATATGACATTGATATTGACCTTCTCTTCCTCTGAAACCAATGTTCTTCTATCCATCAATGTTCTTCTATCCATTTCACTTTGTAAGGAATTTGTTTTCTCTTCCAAGAACATTTTTGAAGCAGCAAGTGATGAAAGAAGAGCCTGTAAATCAAGATGTAGTGAGTCCAATTCCATTCTCTGCTCTTCCTTTTCTTGCAGCATTTTGTCATGGGCTTCCTGCAACTCTCCATTTTTTTTGCTCAGCTCCTCAACCTGTTTCTTAAGTCTGGCAATTTTAAAACTCGATTTTTTATTTCTTATTTCCAGCAAACACATGAGATTTTTTAACTCCGTTTCCAGCCTTTCATTTTCCTTTATAAAAGAATATTTTCTTATCTTGTACTTGTACTGCTGAATCATATCTGAGTCTTGTTGGACTTCTTCCGTTGAAGGTTGCTGGAGGTTTTTAATTGTGTTTTCCAATGCAGCATTGCTGGATTTGGATTGCACTTGTTCTTCATTTTTATCCACGAGAAACCACTTTGTGGGAGGGAAAAGCTTCGTCCACCACCTCTGCTTATCGGTATACTTTTTCTCCGTCGTGTTCATCAAATGATGCTAATCCTAAAGGAAAGAAGAGATTGAAAGCTGCGGCAAATCCTCAGGCAGTAGATAACATAAATCCTTCGCTAACACTTCTGCCTAATCTCCGGAAAAAAAACATGAATGTGATGGTAATTGAAACGACTACTCCTCCATAAATAAATACTCACACGATCAAAATAATCAATTTGAAATATGAATGTGATGGTAATTGAAACGACTTCTCCATTAAAATAAATACTCATATCATCTAAATAATCATTCTGGATGGCCCGACTGCTTATAAATCATTTTAAATTAAAACACTACTCATTAATCGTATATTAAAATTCACACGATCTAAAGAATCAAGTTGGAACAACAATATGATGGTAACTGAAGCGACTGTTCTATAAATAAATACTCCATAATCTAAATAATCATTTTGGATGGTAGACGGTTATAAAATCAGTTCAATTAAAATAATTTTGTTAATTAGATGGAAGAGGTGCATTTTACATAACAGTATTGGAAATATGTGTAATTTTTTCAATGTTAATTTTAGAGTAAAGAAATGTTTTTTATAATAAAAATAATAAAATATTAATTAAAAAAGCTTACATCTGATATTTGATTTCTTTCTATGCTTGATAAATTCCTTTTATATAGATCTATGCTAATAATATATTAAACATGCACAATCTAAATAATTAACAACCTTGGACTGCTTATAAATCAACTATAAACCAAAAAGACATTGAAAAACATTGTGTGCTATTGTAGAAATAATGATCTCCTTTACAGTTACAATTTGAAATACTTCAAAAATGACATTAAAACTGAAAATTAGCAGCGACGAAAAATGATATAAACTATTCTATTTTATTTTTTATTTCTTTGGATGGTTTTACCTTTTATTTGTTTCAATAATTTTACTTATTTTTTTACAACTCGACTTACCATTTATCAGATTCTTTTAATATCTTTACTTAGTTTTGATAACTTTACTTATCATGGTGCTGTTATTATTGGACTTGTTATAAGTCACAATAATAATAACAATATTCTTCTAAAACATATTAATCCAAGTGTAATTGTAAAACTTTGATAATAAAACTTTTAGATAATTGAAAGACTAAATGGTTGTAAATGTATTTATTAATTGAATAAAGCTAGAAAAAAGACAAATTAAATTGTAACAAGAGGGCAATTATATTCATAGACTTTGCGGACATCTGTGAAATAGAGGATTTGTTTTATGTATCTAGTGATGGGTTAGGACCAACATATTCTTCACCATATTACAAGCATTCTCAACCATAGGATTTGGTTTTCTTTAAATTTTGAGCACATTTCGTTATTTTATAAATCTTATGAGGAAATAATGTTTTCAACGTGGTGATAATTTTATCGAAACATTATAAAATCATGTAACAGGGTTTATATTATTTATGGGATTCTCGATGCATACATATCTAACACTATTTCATCCCTAAATGACTATTTAAGATAATATGTTAAATATGTCTATGTTTAGGTGCATTGAAAGATAAAGCTAAATGATTTTTTTTGCAAAGCACAAAAGGCTCTTTTGCATAGAAAAGCTCAACGATATACTCAAAGGGATGCTTTCCCACATTTCCGTATTGCGCAATAGATAATATAAATCTTGAAGAAAGCTACTAAATATCCTTTGGAAAAAAGATTGAAGACTATGACACATTCAGAGGTAATAGATAATATAAATCCTTCGATAAATCTTTCACCTTATCCTTTGAATAAATGACAAATGTGACGGTAATTGAAATGAGGAACATTTGAATGCTCCGTAAATAAATAATCATGCGATCTAAATAATCAATTTGGATGGCCAACTACTTTTAACCAACTAAAATTAAAACAATATCATATTATCCATGGTATATTTGCACCTAGAGGCGCATTCTACAGCCCGGTATGAGGTAGAAGTGTAATTCCGTGTTCAACGTGGAAGTGACACGTGACACAATGTTGGCTCATGATAAATATATATTTAAAGCTCCCACAATGTCTGCTCATAATAAATATATATTTGAAGCTCGCAGGCTTAAAGATTAAACTAGGCTTCATTAATAGTGAGAACAAGATCTCTGAATCAGATTAGACCAAGCATTCGAGCCTATTTTCTGTCTCTTGGAGAGGGCCACCGGGTAAGGTTTTTGCTGTACTAGTATTAATGTATTATTCTTTTTTTCAGAGGAAATCTCCAGCAATACTTCCCCAAATTAGTGGATGGTAGAGGTGGTAAACAGCCGACCATCCTCACAAATGGCCTAACCCCGAAGGACTCAAGGCTCGAACCCGTGACCTCTCCCCGTACTGAGAGAGTGTGCGCCCGTCTTACCAATTGAGCTAACCCTTGAGGCTATTAATGTATTATTCTAACAACTAGGTTTGCAATTTTTCTTAAACCCTAATTTGTAGAATAGCTGTCGATGGTTTAATTTGTTCGACTTGCGAGTTAAAGTATTAAACTTTATTAATATTTCTATGCTGTAGACACGAATCAAGAAAGATGAGTTGTGCTCATACTCATGAAATTTCTGGTACAAAATGGTAGGTCGATGTGAAGGAGATATTATAAATAAAGATTGTCTGTGGAGACAAAGCTGAAGAAAAGAAATCAATTATTTTCTTACTTTTCATAAAAATGAAAACGTGCATCTCTTCCAATTGCTTTTATGCTCTTTTGGTAGGCAAAGAATGTTAAACTTTACAATATGCTTTTTTTAAAGTAAGAAAGGAGGGTTAAACTTTATCTAATGAGTTGAGTGCTTTAACACTGCAACTTTTTATTCTACATTCTCACCTTTTTACAGTCTATTCTACTTCCTCTAGCCTCTCTTACAATTGCAACCTTTTTTTTAAAGATTGAAGAAAAACAATATAATTCTTTATGGTCTATTCTACACGCTCTCTTACAACTGTAATCCGTTTTTAAAGATTGAAGAAAAACCATATAATTATTTATGGTCTATTCTACACCCTCTGGACTCTCTTCCCATTGTCTTGAAGGAAAACGAAATTAAACTTTATGCAATGTCTGGGCTCTCTTCCCATTGTCTTGAAGGAAAACGATATCAAACTTTATGTAATGAGTGCTTTAACAGTATGCAATGTCTAGCTCTCTTCCCTGTGGGCTCTCTTACAATTGTAATCCGTTTCTAAAGATTGAATCTATTACTCTTTATGTCTATTCTACACCCTGTTTCTAAAGATTGAATCTATTCCTCTTTACGTCTATTCTACACCCTGTGGGCTCTTTTACAATGGTAATCTATTGTTCTTTAAGTCTATTCTACACCCTGTGGGCTCTTTAACAGTACACCTCTTTACAATATTTTCCTCTTTATGGCCTATTCTACACCCTGTTATACCTTGTGGGCTCTTTTACAATTGTAATCCTTTTTTGAAGACAATATTTTCCTCTTTAATGCAAAAGTGCTTTAACAGTACACCTCTTTATGATCTTTTACTCTTTACGGTCTATTCCACACTCTGTGGGCTCTTTTACAATTGTAATCCTTTGTGAACTCTAAAAAAGGTTTTGCACCTCGAAATATTTGATCCCTCTAGGCGCATGATAGAGCCAGGTAAAGCTGGTTCTGAGCTGGTTTGTGGGAACCAAAGCTGGTGCACATTCTGAGTTCCACCCATGGTTCCTTAACTCAACCAAGTATTAAGGTTTTTTACGTGGTTAATATTAGTAATTGGCTCTTGTTTAAATTCATTTAATTCATGTAATTTAAATTCATTTAAGGTGTTTTTTTGTTTTAATGCTATGTCAATTTTAAAACTTTTTAGCTTGTTATTTTGGGAGAGTTTAATTTTTTGTAATTTCAATGTATTATTAAACTTTACACATGAATATATGGATTGAATTTATATCAATCACATAGGTACCTTTCTAAATGCATTGGTTTGATATTTTTGTTAGAATCCATTGTGAGATTTTTATCATTCAAGCTAGCATTATCTTAGGATCTTTAACTGAGAGAATAACAAGCACAACAATCAAACATAAGAGACAATCAACAAAAAAAATTTCCTCGGGGAAACCATAAAGGAGAAAACCCCGCAACTTCTTCAGAGATAGAATCAACACCAAAAGTAAAACCCCAAAAATAGTAAGAGGATCTCCTGAAAGCAGTAGTCTCTCTCTCTCTTGTCCCAACAACTTATTCTCTCTTAGTTATGCGCTACAACTCATTGTGAGTGAATGTGTGTGTAATCAATAGGGAGGCTCACTCTCTATTTATACTAATTCTCGACTTGACAATAACTCACTAGGGCCGACTTCTCTAGGAGAGTCTGAAAACCCTAGGGCCCCACAACTGCGGGGACATTAACCCTTGATCAATGGGAGGGTTACCCACAATGACTTTACATGACTTGTTTACATTATTGAATTTGTCGATAGGAACATCAGGGCATGAAATGACTCAAATACATTACTGACACTTCCTGGGATAAACATCGGGGTACAATACATAAGATATACAAGTGAATACATTCCAAAGTTACAAATACATCAACACTCCCTCTTAACTAGGAAGGTATTCTCTGGACATACAACTTGATCAACACAAGTCTTCTTCTTTGTATCATCTGGATTAAGTCTTCTTCATCTTCAAGTCATCTTCATCACTAGATATGGATCATCACTGGGTCATCATCACTCGATCTGGATCATCATTGGGTCATCATCATTGGATTTGGATCATCACTAGATCTGGATCATCATTATTTGATCATCATCATTGGTGCTATCTCTTGATTCTTCTCGTCATAGGAAGTTCTACAGAGCCAACCCTTTTTCATGCTGGTTGTAGGCCTAACCTCCATGTAGTTCTTCTTCAGCATTTATATCTGACCCTAAGTCAGAATGGCCCACCCAACACTTACATCTGACAATGGAATGAACACATCGACCATGTTAGAAATGCATGCCCAACACTCACATTTGACCATGGGATGAACACATCAACCATGTCAGAAAGGCCCAACACTCACATCTGACCATGGGATGAGCACATCAACCATGTCAGAAAGGCTCAACATTTATATCTTACCATGGGATGAACACATCAACCATGTAAGAAGGGATCAACACTTATATCTTACCATGGGATGAACACATCAACCATGTAAGAAGGGTTCAACACTTATATATGACCATGCGTTGAACACATCGACCATGTCAGAAGGGCTCAGCACTTATATTTGACCATGGGATAAACACATCGACCATGTCAGAAGGGCTCAACACTTATATATTACCATGGGATGAACACATAAACCCCTGTAATAAAGGCTCTGCACTTATATCTGATCATGTGGGATAAACACATCCCATAGTCACATCAGAATGGCTCTCAGTTCGAGACTGAGTATTCCTGGTAACTTGCCAGGTACCTCCATTCTCACAAAGAATGGTCTCTAGTGCTTATATCTGATCATGTGAGAACACATCTCACAGTCACCTCAAAATGGCTCATCACTTACATCTAACCATGGGAGGAACCAATCCTCTCACCATGACAGAATGGCTTGGCCCTTACATTTGACCATGGAAGGAGCCAATCCTCTCACCATGTCAGAATGGATCATAGACTCATTACTTCCCCTTGGAGGGAACCTCGATCTGGATAACATCAAGCTTCTCTGTGAAGTACTCAAACTTCACTCTGGCCAATGGCTTGGTCAACACATCAGCTATCTGTTCATTCGTCACAACATATTGGAGCTTCAATGCTCCTCTCTGCACCATATCCCTGATATAGTGATATTTGATCTCAATATGCTTCGAATTGTCATGGAACACCGTGATCTCAGACAACTTCACACAACTTTGGTTGTCACAATATATACAAGTAGCATCCAACTAGAGATCCAATAAATCGGACAGTAGCTTCCTCAGCCATACTACCTCACAACTATTTGAACAAGCTGTGACATACTCTGCTTCATCTATACTCAGTGCCATGGAGGACGGTTTCCTACTAAACCAAGAGATCATACCTGATCCCATACTGAAGTAGCAACCTGAAGTGCTCTTCCTATCGATGGCACTACCTGCTCAATCTGAATCAACATAACCTTCCAGGTTAATCTTCTAATTCACTCCATACTTGAGCCCATAATCAACTGTACCCCTTAGGTACCTCAGTATATTATTTGCAGCAATCAAGTGAACATGTCTCGAATATGTTAGGAATTGGCTCAAGGTGCTCACAGCAAAGCAAATATCTGGTCTCATATTCGTCAGGTACATCAAGGATCCAATCAAGCAAATCAGATGAAGTATCACTCAATAGCTTCAGGTTCGATGCCATAGGTGTGGTCATGGCCTTGCATTCCATCATCCCAAATATCTTTAGAATCTCTACTGCATACTTCCCTTGTCCAAGGGAGATTCCATCTGCATTCTGTCACACCTCCATGCCCAGAAAATAGTGCATCATACCCAAGTCCTTCATTTCGAACTCGGAAGCAAGCTTCCTCTTTGTATCAATAATCAACGCATCCATACCTGTTACAAACAGATCATCTACATACAACAGGAGTATCACTGGGTTCCCATTTTCAACTTTGTAGTAAAGTTTGGAATCTGCTTTACTTTTGGTAAAGACTAAACCGGATAGGAAGCTATCAATTCTTCTGTACCATGTCCTAGGTTCCTATTTCAAACCGTGTAGGGCTTTCTTCAATTTACACACATGATTATCCCTATCATGTGTCTTGAAACCGAGTGGCTGCTCCACATACACTTCCTCTTCCACTACACCATTCAAGAAAGAAGTCTTGACATCCATCTGGTGTATCTTCCATTTGATCACTATAGCCAGAGCAAGTACTGATCTAATGGAAGTGTATCTAGCTACAGGTGCAAAATTTTCTTCATAATCTATTCTTTCTTTCTGGGAGGAACCACGAGCCAGAAATCTTTCCTTGTATTTTTCTATGTTGTCGTCTGCAACATGCTTGATCTTTTAGATCCATTTGAAAGTTATAATAGACTTCCCTTTTGGTCTAGGGACAACAGCCCATACATCATTCTTCATGATCGATTGATACTCTTCGATCATAGCATCTTTCCATTCTTTCCTTTCTTCCGTTTCTTCATAGTTAGAAGGTTCTTTATCGATGAAGTCACATAATAAGGCTACATAACGAGAGCAGGACCTAGTTCTTTTTCTTTCTCTCTGATTTTCTTCTAGAGCCCCATATCTTTTTGCACCTTGGATAATTTCATGTACCCAATAAGGTTTCCTCTTGTGAGGATTCTTCTCTTGAGGTGGATCTATAGGTTCTTTAGGTTCTTCTAATTCTCGATCTTCTTCTTGAATTTCTTTGTTCATGGTTGTGTCATGAATTCTGGGTACTTATATTTCTTCAGGTTCTTCACCAGGTCTCTTTCTGGATTTTTTTAAGCTGAGTCTTTGTCAAATGTTACATCCTTGTTGATATCGATCTTCTTGAATCCTAGGAAGTATATTCTGCAATCCTTTGATCTTTTAGAGTATCCCACAAATATACCCTTCCTTCTTGAAGGATCTAACTTTGTCCTCTTTTCTTTCGGAATATTTATGTACACTGGATAGCCTAATATTTTGAGATGGCTTACTTCTAGTTTCTTGCCAAAATAGACTTCTTCAGGTGTTTTGTTCTCGAGTACTATGTGTGGAGTATGGTTTTGTACATACACCGCAGTTCTGGAAGCTTCTGCCCATAGATGCATGGGAAGATCTTGATCATTAAGCATGGCCCTTGCAGCTTCCATGATTGTTCTATTCTTCCTTTTAGCAACCTCATTTTGTTGTGGATTATATGGAGTAGTTAACTCCCTCTTAATCCCTGAATCTTTGCATAATTCTTTGAATTCATTTGATGTGAATTCTTTGCCATTATCTAATCAAAAGCTCTTGATCTTATTTTATGTGTGGTTCTCGATCAAGGCTTTAAATTCCTTGAACTTGCTGAATACTTCATCTTTGTTCTTTAAGAAGTATATCCATGTCTTCCTAGAAAAATCACCAATAAAAGAAACATAGTATACATACCCGCTTAATGAACTGGATGAAATTAGACCGCATACATCGGAGTGGATGATTTCCAAGATTCCTTTTGCCTTTTTCTCGTTACTTTGAAATGTCTTCTTTGTATTCTTTCCTTTCGCCCATCCTTTGCAGACACCATCATGTTTTTTATGAATTTCTGGAAGTCCTTCAACAGCTTTGCTCCCAAGTGGTAGTGCTCTATAGTGCACATGTGCAAGCCTTCTATGCCAAAGTTCATTTGGCTCTACTGATTCATGGACCAAAGCTTGTTCTGGTTGACCCTTTAATTTGTATATTCCTCCTTCTTGTTCCCCAATCACTACCGCATCATCAATAGTCTTTCCCTTTGGCCACATGAGAACTTAGCCATCTACAAATGCAACCCTCATGCCTTTTTTATCTAATGCAGATATGGAGAGGAGGTTCTTCTTTAGTCCTGGTACAAACAGTACATCCTTCATCTTTATAGACTTTCCAGAATCTAGCTTATACGAGGATTCCCCACTACCTTTTATTGGATACTCGTAGTCATCTCCAAGTTTCACCTTGTGGGGTGATTCATGTTCTGATACTTTCACAAAGGATTCTTTTAATCCTGTCATATGTTTGGAAGCCCCATTGTCTATAAGCGAATCATAGCTTCCATGTGTGATGTTTTTCGTGAGAGCGGAAATCAAAACATATTCTTGATCACTTGAAGAATCATTACTTTCTTGTATGATTCTCTTCTTGGAAGGCTCATCATCTTCTACAACATGAGAATGATGTGTTTTCTTGTTTCCCTTCTTCTTGTGAGAGACATTTTTGTTCTTAGAACAATATCTAGCATAGTGTCCTCTTTCATCACATGTATAGCATCTGAATTTAGGTAGATTCTTGTTAGGTATTCTAGGATGAAAATGCTTACCTTGGTGATTATTTGTGTTTCTCTTTTTGGATTGTACCGTGAGATCTTCATCTTCACTTCCCATGTTTTATTCTCGAGCTACTATTCGAGCTTCTTCTTGTGAGCATTCTTCCCATAGTCTACTAAACTTGACTAGCTTCTTTCTGGCATAGATCCCTTGAATGAAAGAGTCCCATGTCCTAGGGAGACCATTCAAGGTGGTCATCACAATTTTTGCATTCTCTACTTCTTCATCCACCACTTCAAGTTGTTCCTTGATATGAGAGACCCTTTTAAAGTAAGACTGGATAGTTTTTGCATTCTTCAATTGGTTTCTCATAGTCATCTTCCGGTTTATGTTCTTTCCTTCAAACAGTTTGCTCAGGGCATCAAACATAGCTTTAGATGTCTTTAGGGAGGACACTTGTGGTATGAGGTGATCCTTGATTGAATCAGTAATAATCCTCTTAGCCATGACCAATTTATTCTTGTGTAAGGCCTTAGCCTCATCTCCCTCTAGAACTGGAACCTCTTCCATGATGTGAGAGTCCAACTCATTTTCTTCTAGGACCACGGAGATCCTATACTTCCAAGCTTGGAAGTTATCAAATACCTCAATATTTTCATCAATATTGGTATGACGAGACATCTTAACTGAGAACCTCAAATGGAAATACAAAATATTTAGATCCTACTAGGTTAAGATGTTAGATCTAGATCTAGAGCTGGATTTCTCTAGAGGTGGTTCAAGAGCAGATTAGGGTTTGAATTTCCCAAATTTCTGTCCAACCAAAAACTTTGATCTTGATCTCTAAACTTCAATTTTGAGGAGGAGATCAATCCAGGTCTGGGCTCACTAAAAAATTCCACTTCTGTGGAAAGCCCTAATTTTCGGCAGCAATGTCGGGTCAAAAAATGAAAATGCTTAGAATCAGATTATGCTTCGACAGAAAGATGCACCCTAGAGAGGTGAGTCATTCCAACCCTCTTTTGCTAAAAATCTGTGGAGAGAGATCCAAAAAGTAGGAATCCCTAGTTTCCACAGCTCCACAATGTCTTCTTCTCAGGTTAGCTCTGATACCATGTTAGATTTTTATCATTCAATCTAGCATTATCTTAGGATCTTTCATTGAGAGAATAAAAAGCATAGTAATCAAAGATAAGAGACAATGAACACAAAGTTTTTCCTTAGGGAAACCATAAAGGAGAAAACCCTGCAACTTCCTTAGAGATAGAATCAACACCAAAAACAAAACCCCAAAAACAGTAAGATGATCTTTTGACAGTAGTAGTCTCTCTCTCTCTTATCCCAACAACTTATTCTCTCTTAGTTATGTGCTACAACTGAGTGTGAGTGAATGTATGTGTAATAAATAGAGAGGCTCACTCTCTATTTATACTAATTCCTGACTTGACAATAACTCACTAGGGCCAACTTCTCTAGGAGAGTTTAATAACCCTAGGGCCCCACAACTGCGGGGACTTTAACCCTTGATCAATAAGAGGGTTACCCACAATGACTTTACATGACTTGTTTACATTATTGAATCTCTTGATAGGAACATCGGGGCATGAAATGACTAAAATACATTACAGAAACTTCCTGGAATAAACATCGGGGTACAATACATAAGATATACAAGTGAATACATTCTGAAGTTACAAATACATCAAAATCCATATCCACAACAAGTATGTATTGAGATTGATTCACTCATGGTGCCCCTTCACTGTTACATATCAACAGGTTGAATTTCAACAAATGAAGAGGGTACCTTCTACAATGTGGTTTTGAATTTTGGTTAAGGACCCATATTCACAAGGCGTTAGGATGTATCTTATGTAGGATCTCTTATGGTGCTTGTGCATCACTATGACTAGATGGGTTTAATTTCTACAAATGTCATTTGTTTGAGATTTGTTGAAGGAGCAATATGTAGAGGAAGTTCCTATCGAGTTTCACCCCCCCATGCTACACCAACATTACTTACACTCCACATACAACTGCATGGGTTAAATTTCAACAAATGTCATGGGTACCTTGTTAAATTCCCTAGTATAGTACTTTATTTAAAATGACCCATATCCATAGGGACTTTGTCATCTCTCGATGGTGCTCATGCATCATTACAAATCCACATACAACTCCATGGGTTGAATTTCTACAAATAATTATGTTGAAACCTTGTCAAAATCCTCAATAGAAGATTTTACTTAATCACCCATATACATAGGTAGTTAATGTTTCATTTGGTCACACCCCAATTTTTGTGCAACACTATAACTCCACATATAATTCCAAGGGTTCATTTACTACAAATGACATGGGTATCTTGCAAAATGGCCCACTGTAACATTTTTGTCAAGGACCCATATCTATTGACATTCGGTCTTGAGTTAAATCAACTCCATGGTGTTGGTTCATCACTATATGTAACCTTGTTGAATGCCCCATGCTTACATTTTTGTTACTGATCCATATCCTTCCTATGGTAATTGTGCATCACTAAACTTCATGATACACCTCCATAGATTAAATTTCTACCAAATACGTCTAAATAGCAAGTTATATTCCTGAGTTTATCTTCTTTGTTAATGATCCATATCAACAAGTGCTTAGTTTTGAGTTCCATCCCAGTTATAGTGCTTATGCATGGACACGACTCGACATACAACTTTGTGGGTTGAATTTCCACAAATAATGTCAATACCTCATTGAATGACTTCATCTAGCATTTATTTTAATATCCCATATCCACATTTAATTTTCTTTCACTACAATCCAAACTACTATGCCTATACATTGCTACATATTAGAATCTTGAAGTTTCAAAAATAATGTAAATACCTTTCTCAATGCCTTTGTAGGCTTGGATTTTGGTTAAGGACCCATATTCCATAGGTAGTTGGAATAGAGTTTGAATACCTTACCCAATGTTCCAAGTTACAGGGTCAGCATTCTTATTAAATGAATTCACTATGTAACGGGTAATTTGTTCATTCACTAGATCCAAAAGTAGAACAATGATCATTGTCCTCCTGCCTTGTATCCTAGATATGTTTACCTTCCTTTACCCAACACCAATGGTCAAATTTTAAGCATCAATCCTAGTTTCAATTTAAAGGGTATAAATATATACCCTACCTGGATGAGAAATTTCATAAATAGTTGTAGTTCAATTAATAAAAATAAACAACTACACACCTTATTTAAAAAATTTAAATAAAATGTTGTTTTCTAATATTTTGCAATGTTAAAAACTAATCAACCATAAAGTAGAGGTTACAAATACAAGTATTTTTTTTTGTACTAAGGGAACCAACAATTGGGATGGGTCTACTACTCATGTGGCATGGGTTACATGGGTTCAATCCCATATTCTACCACTATACCCCTAAGTGAATGCACACAACTCACAAACATGGGGAAGGGGTAAGACGAGGTGATTTGAACTTGTGACCTTCATTTACAACATGTCCTTCATATCAAGATAATTTTTGGTTGAGCTACACCCTTACATGATACAATTATAATTACTACATCCACTAAAAGAATTCCTAGGGTGGGTACCCAAAGGGGCCTCACCCTCTCAACTCTGACTACAAATCATAACCTGGTGGGGACATCAAGTGAGGACCTTATATATCTATGCATAGCCACATGGGTGTTCATCCTTGTGACCTTATTCTTACAACTCATAGCTCCTAGACACTTGAGCTAACCCATTTGGATTTAAAAATGCTAGGAGAACATGGGGTTTGTATTTGATCCATTGATGTTTCAATGAGTCATGAAATCATTTAATACAATCTCTCTGGGTGGAAACACATGTTCGACCACTACCTCAAGGTTTCCCCATGGATCTATGATATGCCCTCATTAGATTTGAACCTTTCCCATAGGTGAAAGATTCCTCACTCTTCACCAATGGATCCAACCTATTTGGCCTTAAATGTTAGGGGGACATGGGGGTGCAATTTGATCCACTTATGTTTCCATAGGCCACAAGATCATTTAATACTCTATCTATAGGTGGAACCACTTATTCGACCACTACCTCAAGGTGCCCCCATGTATCTAGGTTCGAACCTCATTGGAATTGAAATTTTCCCACTAATGAAAAACTCCTCGGTCTTCAATGATTACAAGTAAAATTAATAATAAATAGTTTTTTATAATTTTAAATGTGAATTCTAATTTAAAAAATGATAGTTTTGTTACCATTTCTATATTAAATAGTAAATATCGTCAAAAATATGAATATTTACTATATATAACAAAAATAAATTTACCCCCGTCTACTTAAAAAAATAAAAATATAACATTTATGCTTAATACTTAAAAAATATTCGTAGCCTAGCGGGTTATCTCAAGTTGTTGAGTGTTGTGCAATTCATACAAAAGGTCTCTAGGTAAAATCCCTATGTAGCTATGCAACCCCATGACTTTATGTACTCACTAGGTCACTAGGGTACAATTAAATGCTCCCAAATGGGTTATCTTGAGTACCATCCTCGAAATGAGGGGAAGTGCATAAGGGTTTCCCATGAATTTTTCCTAAAAAAAATAAAAAATATCCTCACTACATTAAACAATCCTAAAGTCCATGGGGTGTATAATAGACACTGAACGAGTGTACTGTTAAGGTATTCCTTGCTTAAGGAAACTAGTTTGAAACTCCTTAGGTTATTACAAAAAAAAGGATCCTAAACTATTAAAGAACATGTACAAATAAATAGTTTTATGTTTAATCAGCAAACTCCTATCGATAGAAAAAAGATAATGAATATCCATATAAAATTGATACCTTTGAACTGCTCTATAAATGAAAAAGGAGAACAACGGCACCTATTTAATTGATATTTTAAAGACCCTTTGACTAGAAGAGGGGATAAACAAGAAACATTACATGTTATCGAAATAGTGATCCCATTTATGGTTACAATTTGAAAGACCTCCAAAATGACATAAAAAGGGAATCCATTAGGAATAGTTTTTCTCAAATTGTGAGTATGGTTGTTATTTTCATGCTTATTAGGATTCCTTATAATTTAGTGGGATTAGAGAAAAAATGATATAATGTGGGTTGGGAATGGTTGTTATTTTCATGATTATCAATATTCCTTCTAATTTGATGTCATTAGAAGGTCAATGTTGTAGAAGATCAATGTTGTAATGTGGGTTGGGAATAATTGATTATTTATTTTATCTTCCATTTCATTTGGTAGTTTCACTTACTTTTGGGATTTCTATTTTTATTTTTTATAACAAACACAAAGAAGAAATTATATCAATAAAAGTATATATAGGAAAATAAGTAAATTACATCATTGTCTCTCAATCCATATAAATTGTCTACTTAAAATATACTACATGCTTCTTCAATGTGATTCAGAAAAATTCTCAATTGCACTACAAGATCGACATGTTTGAGTATTGAGTATATTTTAATAAATACACCTAATACATAAATTCTAAAAAACATAAAAAAAACTGATTAGAGATGGCATGTTCAAAATTGGCATTAATTCCATTCTATGCTTACAGAGCAAGCGATTTGAGGTATAGATGTTGAGGGGATTCACTTGAACCAATCACTAAATTTAATTCTCCACCATGAGACTAGTATCTACTAGATGAGTCTGAATTCCACCTTCTTTGGATTCTAAATTGCTTATTAATTGTTTCAAATTAGCCAAGAGAGAGAGAATCATATTAAATCTCTTAGTTCCATTCAAAATAAAGTTCTCAAACTTTTGAGTTGTGTCTAGGTTCGCTAACTTTTATGCCTCCCTATTGCAATCCCTTCTTAAATAAAAAAAACAATGGAACATAAATGATTTAACTTGAGAAATATCCTTTAAAAGATCATCTTGAGCATGTCATTAGATGGGAGATTCTAAATGTGATCAAGGGAAATTAATAACAAATTGAGAGTATCCTATGACTATAAGATTCAAGATTCTTCATTGGTTGGGAAAATTAATAACTTTGAGAAGAGCATTTCAATCCACTTGATTTTTGGAAGCGATGTCCAAGATCCAATAAAAAGAAGTCCTATGGCTTCCTCTAAGGAAAAGGAGAACCCCACCAACTCCAACCTCCATGGGGTTCCGTTTCGATGTTCCATTAAAACAACTATAAGGGTGGGGAAGGTTACCGCTCCAAGTGTCAAAGTACGAGGGGGGAGGGTATGAAGCTACCATCTAGTTCTATGGGGAGGAAGGAGAGAAGGACCAGTAAATCGAGAGGCGAGGAGATAGAATTGGAGACACCAATCATATTCAAGGGGGTCAATGCCAATGAAGGGGGAGATTTGGAGAGGGAGGTTCAAATTATGTTAGAAAGAATACAAATATCTCTAGATGCTACAAAAGAGGGGGGGAGGAAATCATTCAAAAGTTATCTTTTTACTAGTTAACCATTTTTTCTAGCAAACAAACTTGGGGCACACAGAAATTTAAGTTATTTGAAATATGGATTTCCTTTGGAATGTTCCTGCATAAAGGGATTTCCCTATGTCAAAAATATTTCTAGAAGATTGATTCCACCTGAGACACAACTCCCACCCCCTCCTCCTTGGGGTTTGAAATACAAATTGATGATGACATGAATGATGTAGAAATAGGGTAACTAGATCTACAAGCTCTCAAGGAAGAATGCAAAATGAAAGCCTTCAGTACTATATCCACCCAGAAAATTCAACTTCTAACTGACGCCCTCCACAAAGCCAGTGTGAAAAATGAGCTTGGAATACATAATGTCCTTCCAAAATACTTGAGAAATGACATGAAGGACATCAATAAATAGGGAAGAAAATTAGATCTTCAAAGGATAAAAACCTTAGGAACCAAGATGGTTGAGTCTGGGAAATATGCTAAGCTCACATAATTCTTCCAACGCAACCTATATATTCCCAATGAAATTGATCTCCTGGAATATTATAGGAATTAATAACCCTTCCAAACATAGAATGGTATGAAGGAGAATTCTCGAAGACAAATCGACCGTTCTCTTTGTTCAGGAAACCAAACGCAAGGGAGATCATTTGGAAATGCTTCTAACAAGGACCTGGAAAGGATGTAGTGTTATTTGTTTGGACACCAAAGGAGCTTCTGGTGGCTTGGAAATTATCTAGAACCCCCTGGAAATCACCATAAAAGACTCCTTGGCTACTAGAAATACCATCGAATGGGAACAAACTATAGGGGGGAACCAATGAATGTTTATGGTCATAATATTCTGGAGGAAAAAGTAGGCATGCTGGACCATCCGCAAAGGACTATGCAAAACAACACTTCTCATGCATGGATCATATGAGGTGATTCTAACAAGATCACTTCTCTAAGGGAGAAAAAAGGAAGATGACACATCCTCACGCAGGAGGACATGTGCCTGAAATATTTACTGGATAAATCCAACTTGGTGGATCTCGATACCCCCAGTGGTATTTTTACTTGGAATAATAGGAGAGGATGCCTAAAGCAAATTGTCTCCAGTATGGACAGGTTTTTGGTCTTTGATAGTATTGTAACTTCAGTACGATCGTTCGAAGCCAGTATCCTTCCATCGGTTGGGTCTAATCATTGGACCATCTATCTTTTTTGGCATGGAGATGGTGCTTCATTAAAAATTCCTTTTAGGTTTGAGAAATTATGGATTACTCATCCTAATTTATGAAATACTTTGCAAAATTGGTGGTCTGACCTACAGGTATAGGGAAGGTCTAAAATGTATATCTTTCAGCAAAAACTAAAACTCCTCAAGGCCCATTTAAAGAAATAGAAATGGCAATATTTGGAAACATCTTTGACACTAAATCCCATCTGGATAAATATATGGAGGATGTGCAGGAGGAATGTATCACTGAAGGAAGGACGGAGGATAAGAACAGTCATTCAATTTTACTCTTCACCGAGCTCAATGAAAAATGCAATCAAAAGGAAATTATCTTGAAACAAAAATACAGAGTCTCCTGGCTGAAAGAGGGCAAAAGAAATACTGCATCCTTCCACAGATCCACCATCGAACATCACATGCACAAGATGATATTTATTCTCAAGTTAGATATTGGAGAACAGATAGAAACCAGAGAGGACATTGAAAAGGAGCTCACCACCTTCTATAAAAATCTCCTCTTTGAATCAAACAATCACATATTGGAGGCTGTCTCTAAGGTTATGGAGATGATTCCCTCCTTAATGAGAGAGGATCACAACAAAGCACTAATGCGACCCATAGAGGAAAAGTAAGTCGATTATGAAATCACTCAAATGTAAAAGGACAAAACTCTCGACCTTGACGGATTCATGGTACATTTCTTTCACTTCTGCTAATGCTTTTGTAATACCCCTGGTTTTGACCCTGGTTGCATTAAAATATACATGATGTATATGTTGTAATTAATCGTGGTGTGGAGCTAAAGGAAAAATCCCCACCATCGATTTTGTCATGTTATGTTTCGACAATTGCGATCATTGCCGATGGTATATCATGCTATCCAACACACAAAAGTTTTGCATCATGTAAATATGCACATTCATTAAAATAAAACTACAACCAACTATGATGGTGCAATGTTAAATGAAAAGGGCATGATTTCCTAATGTTAAGGGGGGGGATTGTCTAACCCATTGGAGCCATTGGGGAAAATCCATGTGTCAGCCACTCATTCAAGAACCATGATGTTATTTGAGGGCAGTTATTTGCTGGGTAGTGGTGGGTGGCAGGCTTTTCCCCACGTGCTTTCCACCAGATGGTTCAGTCACACGCACGGGATAGAAGTGGTTTCCTCACGCGTTGCTTGGTATACCAACCACTTTTTATCTGTCCACTCTATCCATCATTAGCTGTTCATTCCTCATGTAGAGGAGAGTTAAAAGGATCCATGATTCTATGTGTGGGGGCTCGTTCTCCTCTTCCTCATCGACTGTTGGCCTAAGGATCAGTTCTTCCTCTTGTTCACGCAAAAAGTCTGTGTTTTGACTCCACCATTGTGAGACTGTGAAATGTTGTTGTGGTTTTTCACTATGGGATGTTTTTCGTGGTTTCCTTGGTGATGTGTATTCCTCCTATCTATCTTGAGGATCGGTTTGCTGCCCGCGTTCTTGCTGTATTTGTCCAGATATTTCATTATTGATCATGGATTGTGGTTTTCTTTTGTGTTTCATTGGCTTTTGTTTCCCACATTTGTTGGCTGATTTTCCTTTGCAATTTGGGTTGTTGTAGATCGGTGTGGAATCGTTTTGGATATGATATGGCCAAGAATGATTTAGGGGTTTGCTTTCCCCTGTCAAAGTTGTAATTGTTGGTTTTGCTGCATGCATGCAATGGTTGGTCTTCGGGATGTGTGGAGTGGGATTGAAGGCTAGATATGCTTGAGAAACCTAGGTTTGGGGATCCACATAGATAGAGTTAGATGGCTGGATTTCTTCTCCACAACCCTAGAAGAGCACTAGTAAGGGAAGTTAGGGCATGAGGGATTGTGAAGCAAAGAAGAGATTGATTCCTAGTGTTAGGTGTCTGTGGGTGTCTTATAGGTCAGGCTAGCTCTGGTGTAGGTGTCCTTAGCTCTTCCATGAGCTCACCAGCTTAGAATTTAGCTTCTCCCTGCTCCTTGATAGCCTGATAAACCCTACTATGTGGGCTTGGATGGTTTGTGTACCTTGGCTATGTGTAAGCCTACTTTGATCCTTATTCCTTGGGGAATCATGCCCATCTCAGGGGTGGCAGTGTTGCTGAGAGATTGATGAGCACGCTGGCTTATGTTTGGGTGGAATGTTGCAGCGATGTAGCTGGTTGCGGGATAGCTCTCATAAGATAATTATTCTTAACTAATATGTTTTGTAATCATATTTACTGTTAATGAATTATGATGTTGGACATGTTAAATGCTGAATTGTATATGAATGAATGTTTTTTTCTTCCGCTATGTATATGAACGATTATGCATCTTAGTATGTAGTATGTTCAGGCTTTTTATTTCAACATTTATACCCATGTTCTTGTTCATGGGGGTAGTTTCCCATATGTTGGTGTAAGGGAGCATCCTCTTGCCCAGTTGAAGGGTCAGGGACGTTACAACTTTCTTTAGAAGGAAACTTGTGACCTAGTGGAGGAATCACGTCAAAATAAGTGGGTCTTTCATGCCCTAAATGCTACCTTTCTCACTTTAATCCCCAAAAAAGAGAATACCCGCATGCCTAGGAAGTTTTTCTCCATTACTCTATGCAATTCCATCTACAATCTTATTTCCAAAGTCATAACCAATCACCTTAAATCTTTTATCCCACTTCTCATCTCCCCTAAGAAAACTAGTCATGTGGAAGTAAAACAAATTCTTTATGGGATCATCCTTACCCATGAAGTTATTAATTCTCTTCAAACCCTTAAAAATATTTGCATGCTCCTCAAACTTGACCTCTCTAAGGATTTTGACAAACTCAACTGGTATTACTTAGAAAAAATCCTTCTTGCATTCAGATTATGTTACTCTTGGATCAGATGGGTCTTTTCTTTTATCTCCACCCCCTTCTTTTCCATTCTAATAAATGGCTCCCCCTCTACCTCGTTCACCCACTCAAGAGGTATCAAAAAAGGATACTATAAACTTGCATAATTATCTAGGGACTAAACACAGTCTCATCAATAGATTAATGACAATAGTTCATGAAAATGGTGAAAAAGAGCTACAAAATGAGTAGCCGCAATGTATATTCACACAAACAATGAGAAATTACATTACAATGTCATGCTACAAGCATGAATGAGAAGAAATTCGAATTCCTAAGGTGTTCATTCGAATTGAATGAGTGAGTATAGCTTAACTGAATGTAAGCCACAGTAAACACTCAAGTTAACCACTGATCAAAACCCTAATTGACTCAACTGAGCCCTAACTGAAGTTGGAGTGCAATAAATGATCGAGTATCAACTGAAAGAGATTAGACACATGTCACATCAAATGAACCATCAAGTGTTAGTGCTTCAATGACTCCAATGAACCCCAATGAGGTTAACTGAAGTGTAACTGAACATCAGAAGTGGTTGGAGGCACCCCTATTGACTCTAGTTCACTAAATATCATTAAATAATCAATTTAATGAAGGGAGGCACCTTCACTACCCTGTTTAACTAATTGTAACCATTAGTTAGCAATTAGGTGCATTAATGTTAGTCAGATCACCTCTGGAGTGCTCTAGTTAGCCTCCGTGAATGTAGGAGAATTCTAAGTTAGCCTCCTTGAAGGAAGGTAGGAATGGATGTGATCTAGCTAATGACATTTAATGCTCCACTAATGTTAATTAATCCAATAATACTTAGGATAGTGTTTTAACTAGGCCAAATTGACCAAAATGAGTGTGTAAGGTGGTAAATATCTCCAAAACCCCCCCCTTAAGCTATACTCAGGAGGAGATGGAAAACATAAATGCATAAAAATGCTAGGGACCTGACAACTAAGGCCATAGGTCACCCTATAGAATGTTGAAACTGAAACAATTCTCAAAAAAAAACTAAGTGAGGAAAAGAGGGAAAACCCAGTGGGAACCCCCCCCCCCCCCCCCTCAAGCTGAACACTGAAAGTAGTCTGAATCACCCTCATGAAATCACCCCCAATAGTGAACGGAGGTAAGTGAACTTATTTTCAGAAAATATCTTGGTGAATATGTCTACAAACTACTCATCAGTCGAGCAGTATTGCAGAATGATGGTCCTGTCATGCACTAGCTCCGTGATATAGTGCATGTGGATCTCTACATGCTTGGTCCTCTGCTTGGTAACTGGATCTACAGATATCTTAATAGCACTTTGATTATCAAAAAAGAGGATAGTGGAAAAATTACTACCAAAATCAAACTCTGAAAGAATGCTTTGCAACCAAACTGCTTGGATGCAAGCATTCACCACTCCTCGATACTCGGCCTCTGCTGAAGATAATGCTATGGCAGCCTGCCTTATGCTAGAACAGTGAATGGGGCCACCACCAAACATGAATACATATCTGGAAGTAGACTTCCGATCAATAGAATCACCCACCCAGTTGGAATCTATGTATCCAACCAACTCTAGCTCAGAGTCTGCAGCATAGTGGATGTCGTAGGTCCTGGTTCCTTGAATATATTAAAGGATCCTATTAGCTGCATTCCAATGAATATCATGAGGCTGCTGCATTTATCTTGATATAGAATTCATTTCATAACAGATATCATCCTGATAATTGATCAGGTACAACAAGCTACCAATCAGTCATCGACAGATAGTGCAGTCCATGGGAGGTGTGCTTTTTCCTTCTTCAAGGCTGATCCCTGAAAGGAAAGGGAATGGCGCAGGCCTACATTCAGCCATGTTAAACTTGAATAACAGGTCTGAAATTTGTTTTGATTGAGTGACCATAATCCCATCAAAATTTTGCTCAATTTCGATCCCCAAAAATTGTTTTAGGAGCCCCAAATCACTCATTTCAAAGGCATTGTGGAGAGCAGTTTTGATGAATGAAATGGAAGCAACTGTGCTACATGTGATCAGTAATTCATCAAAATATAAAACAATAACGATAAAATGACCATCATACTACTATAAATACACATTTGGATCTGATCTGCACCTTTGGAAGTTTTGCGAGAGAAGGAAGGCATCCATCTTGGAATACCACTCCCTTGGGGCATGTTTTAACTCGTATAGTGACTTCTTTAGCTTGAAAACCAAATATGGATAAGTGATGCAGCCCTTAGGATGATTCATGTATATCTCCTCATGAATATCGCCATGCAAAAAGGCTGACTTAACATCCATATGATGCACTTCCCAGTGCTTAGATGCTAAAATTGCCAAAACTAGGCGGATGCAGTCCATTTTTGCAACCAGTGCAAAGGTCTCATGGTAGTCCACTCCTTGGACCTAAGAGAAACCTTTTTCCACCAGCCTTGCCTTATATTTTTAGTTTCTTCCATCATTAGCAACCGTTTTCTGAAACACCCACTTTCATTGAACCAATTTCCTTCCCAGAGGAAGAGAAACTAGCTCCCAAGTAGTGTTTTTCTGAAGAGAATTCATCTCTTCATCCATGGCAAATTGCCATTTCGGATCCTTCTGAGCATGGTAGTAGGATTTTGGGTCTCAACTAATTATAAAATAGCAAGTTTCATACAGCAAATTATCAGGACAAGAGAGTGCAATACCTGCTCTTTGGAAATCAGACCAGTTTCTCCTTGGATCATCCGGATTTCCAATGTTATCTCCTGCGGAGGAGAGTGTCTATCGAGCCCATGTGGGAAGACAATTTTTCACTTCAGGTTCTGATTCAGCATATGATTATTGCTGCACACTGATATCAAAAATCATAGGATCCAAATCAGGGCCATCACCCCCAATTTCATCATCCAAATATTCAGTAGAATAGGAAGGAAATTCAACAGTTTTCTCCTTCACTAGTTGCACCTCTCGAAGAGGCTCATCGAACTTGACACTTCTCTCGATGACGATCTGTTTTGTTTTGATATCCAATAGCTTGAAACCTTTTGATTCATCAATATACCCAATAAAAAGACATTCTATGCTTTGCAGTTGCAAAGCCCTTCTTTTATCAAGTGGAATCCGGGCCCATGCAGTGGACCCAAACACCAGTAGGTTCGACACATCCGGCTTGTGTCTGAAGTATGCTTCAAAAGGGGTCTTCCCTTTTATATATGAGTGTGGCTTTCTTTTCCCAAGCTACATGCATTGTGGGGATGATACATTCTGTAGCATGCATGGCTTTATCCCATAAATTTGCAGCAAGCTTCTTTGATTCCAACATACAGGTGGTCATCTCCTTGAGAGACCAATTCTTCCTTTCCGCTACACCGTTCTGCTGGGGAGTGTAGGCAATTGAATGTTGGACCTGAATACCACTTTGGGAGAATATGTGCAGAAAATAATTACTGACATACTCCCTACCATTATTAGATCTCAAGATATTGATCTTAAGCCCAGAGGCATTCTTGATCAAGGCCTTAAGTTCAGAAAATTTTTCACATACTTTAGACTTCTTTTTGAGAAAGAAGACCCATGTGTACCTTGAAAAATCATCAATAAAATTCATAAGATACCTTGATCCATTCATGTATGTGATAGGCATCAAACCACGGATATCAGAATGTTTCATCCCCAAAATGCATGTAGCTCAGTTTGCCTTCCCTCGATCGAACTTGTGCTCAGGGTGTTTTCCAATCACACAGCCCTTGCAATTTCCGGTGGTTGCCTTGATGACTGGGAGGCATTCAACCATAAATTTTTTATGTAATTGCTGCAAATATTTGAAATTTAGATGGCCAAACCTTTCATGCCACAGCCTACTAACCTCTTTTCCATGAGTTAGTGGAGTGGTGGGATTTGCATCCAGCACAAAGTGGGAGAACTCATAGGCTCTTGCATGATGGTTTGCGAGACCTTTAGCAATGAGTTTCCTAGATGCAAGATCCATTATCTCAACATCATTTGGGATGAAAGAGACTCTCTTAGGCACTCTAGTATGTGTCATCTGATAGACACTAAGGATATTTGATTCCAGAGATTGTACATACAAAACATTTGAAAAATAGGTATTCTCAAGATCAACCGTACCTTGTCCTTCTAAAATGATGGTGGAGTCATATCCCATGTGGATGGGGATGGATCTGCCGGTCTTTAAGGATGAAAAGGAGTCTCTTTTAGCCATCATGTGGTTCAAATATCTAGAATCAATCAAGAGTGCTTTGGACTTCGAAGTGCTTTGCCATGAGAGCATGACCTTTTTCAAGCTGTGGTTCCCAATCTTGCTGATCTCTCCTCTGAAATATTTCTGGAAGATTGATGTGATTTATCTCAAGGATAGAGTTTGCTTCATCAAGCTTCTTCTTCATGCAGGCATGTTCAGGGTGGAAGCACTTCCCACAGTATGAACACTTTATTTTTTCCTTTCCATGGTGCCCTTTTCCTTTGTTCTTCCTTGAGCCAGAAGACTCATCATGCTGCTGGTTTTCAATTCTAGGCTTAGGAGCATCAAATTTAGTTTTTAGGTTCTTCTGATTCTTTCCTTTATGCTTTAGATATTTGGTCCCTGAGACATGGGGGGCTTGATCATGGGAGGATTTGATGATCCCCATCTGAATAAGCTTATCATGTTCAATTGTGAGGGACTCAATGAAGGCATTGAGTGTAGGAATCTTCCATCCAGGGGTTGTGAGATTCCCGGCATGGAATGTAGAAACAAAAACAAAATAATCAGCTCCAAGTTTGGAGAGTATGGTGAGGATGAGCTGATCATCCTCCTTCTCCACTTTGCATTGCTTCAAGAGTAAGAGAATGTGCTTGAACTTAGCGAAAAAGTCATTCAAAGTCTTGAAACTGGAGGGCTGGAGAGACATTAATTCATTTTTGAGCTGGTAAACTCTCAAGCCATCTTGCTTTCCATATATGGTTTCCAATTTTTCCCATATTTCCTTTGGAGTCAATCCCAAAAGATGGAAAAGAAGATCCTAAGAAATAGAGAGGCACAAGAATGCGAAGGCTTCATCCTTCTTTTTCAAGAATCTTGATTTGTCTATAGTAGAACTAGGTTCAGGTTCAGTGTCCACGGTGACTCTATATAGTCCTCTAGAGTGCAGTTGAATCTCCATGTCACCTTTCCATGAGTGGAAATTGTATGGAGTCAAAATATCTACTAAGGAGGCCATCTAGATTTGTTGGAGCAAATGCTTCACCTATAGAAAACTTGAAAATCACAACAGAAAGGACAATGTAAGGTCGGACAGCCTGCACATTTTAGGCCTTCATCACACCTAGCATAGTCAATCAAGAAAGCTTGGTCAACAAGTTCTTTACTTGGGGTATTAAGTGGTAAGCCTTGGCTTCTAGTGCAGTGCTGGATTTTTGAGCTATTGCTCAATTTTCATGAAGAAATCTGTCAAAAAGCTTGTTTTTGAGAGATAGAGATTCATCTCACCGTGAGCTCTGATACTATATTAAACTTGCATAGTGATATAGGGAATAAACATAGTCTCGTCAATAGACTAATGACAATAATTCATGAAAATGGTGAAAAGGGGCTACATAATGAGTAGCCGCACTGTATATTCACACAAAGAATGAGAAATTACATTACAATGGCATGCTACAAGAATTAATGAGAAGCAATTCAAATTCCTAAGGAGGTCATTTGAATTGAATGAGTGAGTCTAGCTTAACTGAATGTAAGCCACAGTCAACGCTCAAGTTAACCACTGATCAAAACCCTAATTAACTCAACTAAGCCCTAACTGAAGTCAGAGTGCAATAAATGACCGAGTCTCAACTGAAAGAGATCAGACACATGTCATAGCAAGCCAACCATCAAGTGGTAGTGCTTCAATGACTCCAATGAACCCCGATGAGGTTAACTGAAGTGTTACTGAACATCAAAAGTGTTTGGAGGCGCCCCTGTTGACTCTAGTTCATTAAATAATCATTAAATAATAAATTTAATGAAGGAAGGCACCTTCAATACCCTGTTTAACTGATTGTACCCATCAGTTAGCAATTAGGTGCATTAATATCACTCAGATCACCCCCGGAGTGCTCCAGTTAGCCTCCCCGAATGTAGGAGAAGGCTAGGTTAGCCTCCTTGACTAAAGGTAGGCATGGATGTGATCTAGTTGATGACATTTAATGCTCCACTGATGTTAGTTAAGAAAATAATACTTAGGATAGTGGTTTAACTAGGCCAAATTGACCAAAATGAGTGTGTAAGGTGGTAAATGTCTGCAACAGATACCCTCTTTCTGATTTTCCTTTCATTCTTATTGTTGAAGGTATAGGTAGAATGATAAAATAGAACATTTCAGGGGGTTCTTTAAGAGGACTCTCTATCCACAACGACCCTCCCATGTCTCGCCATCAATTTGTTGATGACAATATTCTCATGGGGAACCCATTTGTTCAGGTATCTTGTTCTATACATGAAACACTCGAAATTTTCTCCAAAGCGTCGGGCACCACCATCAACAAGGACAAATCCCAAATCTACTTCTTCAACATTCCTGCCATAACTCAAAGAAATATTTCTAGAATTATAGGTTTCACCATCTCCAACCTACCCTCCATGTACCTCAGATCTCCTTTATTCTCATCTGCCCTCAAGCAATCATCTTGGAGATATCTTATGGACAAAATTTTCAGCAAAATTTCCTCTTGGACCTAACGCTCTATCAACCATGTTGGAAGACTTATCCCAGTCAAAGCAGTTCTTTAATCCATGCCGCTCTATCTCTTCTATGTTCTTGGTGTTCCCTAGTGGGTTTTAAAATCCATTAGAAACCTACAATGCACCTTCCTTTCAAGAGGGAAAAAAAAACATCCTAAATGGTATTTGGTAAAATGGGACAAAGTCTGCCGTCCAAATTCTATTGGAGGTCTTGGGCTTAGGGATCTTGCAATCAACAATAAAATTCTAGGTGCAAAGTTGTGGTAGAATTGGGTCTCTTGTATCTGCAAACCCTGAGATCCACTATGGAATTTTAAGTATGTTTATGGATGGGACACATGGGATCTTATAAGGTACTCCATCAATCATAAGGGATCTCTAATTTGGAAATCTTCCAACAAGTAGAAATATATTATCCAGAAACCTAGTTTCTGGGAATTAAGGAATGGCTCCAAGACGCATTTCTAGACCGTCTCTTGGAAATAACCCCATAGCCTCTACAACATTTTTTAGGACCTGAATATGTAGTTGGACTTTCAAAACAACAACCATTGATCTGTTTCTAGGTTATTGTTCTCCAACTCCTACTGTGGCTTCTACACCTGTAAAGATAAGCACAAATGGCCACTCCAAACTAATACGGACAACTTCTTCCCAAATATGGAGGAACTAAAGAATTGAAAATTCAAGTATGACACTGGTGATGACATCCTCAAATGGGGGCATGAATCGAAAGGAACATTCACCATAGAGGAAGATTACCAACTCTTAATGTACAATGGTGACACTATGCATGATTCCAATTGGAACAAAATCTATAATCTTAAAACATGGTCGAATATCCACACCTTTCTATGAATCTTAAGACACAATAAAAACCTGAAATGGGACAACATATTAAAAATGGGTCTTCAAGGACCATCCCAATGTGTTTTATGCAACGAGAAGGAAGAAACAATAAATCATGTTTTTGATCTTTTCCCTTTGGCCAACTCACTCATGGACAAGGTTTCAATGCCATGCCGCAAATTGTAGAGAATCCGAGGAAATGTAATCAATACTTTGTACAACTGGACCAATCAATCTTATCCAAACCCCACCCTCAACTTTTTCTTGGAGCTCATTCCTTGATTTATTCTCTAGGAAATTTGGAGAGAGAGAAATCATCGCATTTTCAATACCCATTCCTTCCTACCTGAATTGATTTAGAACACCTTCCATTGGCATCTCCTAGAAACCCTCTCTCTCTTTGTCGACATACAAAAGAAGAATTTACTTTTGACCCTATGATAGCCATCATTCTGAAAATATGGGATTGTAATCAAAATATTCTGAAAACATTGCCTCTTCATAAATTCCTTCCCTCCTACAGCCCTGACACTTGGATCCCACCTCCGAAAAGGTCCTTCAAATGAAACTTTGATGAGGCCTCCAAGAATAATCCCAACTTAGTTGGGTTTGGTGGATATTTCCGATATCGAAGGGGCTGAATGAAGAGAAACTTTTATGTATCTATGGGAATCAAAAGAAGCAATGATAGTGAGCTAATGGCTCTCATCTATGGAATACGGATTGGTAAAGGATTGAATATTTTCCCTCTTATCCCGGAAGGAGACTCAAAGCTTATCATATCTCTCACCACCAGAATTGAGAATGGTTCCCCTGCTTCCAAATTGGAACCAAGATGGATATTGGATCTACTTCTCCAAATCCTCACCAAGGAACTCAAGAATGTAGCTTCAATCATCTTTCAATATGTAAGGCACAAAGCTAAAAAACTAGCTGATAGACTAGCGAATGAAGGGGTGCTCACTCAATATCATCTCCATGATATTGATAACATCTTAGTGGAGTCCCTTGATCTCTGGTCAGATTTCCAAACCATTGTGGCTAGAGAAATAACCACCCCGGATGGGGGTTTTCCAAGAAGAGACAATATGGACAGAGTCAGGACAACTGTTTAACGGTCACCTTCCCCAGCTGTCGTCATTGCCATTATAGCCTTTCTTTCCTCCCTCCAAAAGAGTACTCCAGCACAAACTATAGCATTCAAAATACCTTCTTTGGTACCTCCGATCACTTCAACCCAAAATCAACCTGGATGTCCTTCTCCACATAGAATAAAAAATTAATGGTTGCCATCCCTAGCCTTGGCCTCATGATCATCATGTTTAATGCCTTTACATGACCCTCACTCCACCACTAGTAGACTATTTCTACGTGCTTTTGCAGCCGCTTAAGTGTTTTCTAGCCTTTAAAACACAAAGAAATTATAGGGAATAGGAACACCAACAATCTCCATGGTCGCTTCAACATTATCTAGCCTTCCAACCGCTCACCAAAAATTCATATCAGGCTCAAGGCCACTCCTCACAGAGGGAGCATCTCTAGGGGAGCTATAAGTCAAGTGACCCTTCGATTTTCTATCTCTATGGGTTATGATTCCCACATTCCCCTCAGCATGTACAGGGCGGTTGACGATTAGGAAGCAGAAGTTCTGGCTTGCCACTACACCATTCATCCTCTATGTCAGCGAATCTCCAAATACTGGAGAATGAAGAACGTGCTTACACAATTTCTCTCAGAACATGAACGTGCTCTCTCCCCCTCGAAATGGAGTGACTCAAATAGTTCTATGGCCCAGGATACTTCCTCGACTACACCCATATTGAACTAGTCAGACCGTACAAAGGACATGCACCAGAAAATTTAGCACACTAGACGTGTAGCTTAACCCTCTATTAGTGTGGAGGCATTGGGACCTAAATAAGGAACAGGCATGCAAAATGACAACCAACAATAAATGTTTGTTCCTCCTCCTACCACAGAGCAGCACCAAGACCCCGAACCAACCCTCTCTAGGGATAATGATGACTATTTCAAGTTGTTCCCCATCCTTGAGGTACCTTTGTAAAATCTGAAAGGACCATGGTCTCCATTTTATTTTTGGTACTTGTTTCAATTCCAATCACCCTATTAGTTTATGTTACTTCTCTATGCATTTTGGACAGCGTTAGTTTACATTATTGCTCTGTGAATTTTGGACAGTAGAAAGTTGATTTCCCATATCAAGTGCAATTTCATTGCATATGTAATAATTTCTAGCTTATGCCTAGAATGTTTTGGACAAGTGTCAAGAACACTATCTCTGTACCCTTTCTGTATATTAATATATTTTACTGCTACTTACAAAAAAAAATGAAAAAAAAATGTTATGTATAATTAACGCATGGACCCAAGAAATTTCATAATATTGTAAATCCTTCTATCATTGAATTGAAGCAATTGTTACACTTTTCATATACGATTTATGGTAAATGCATTGAATAATCATGGGGATAAGATCGAAGAAAAACGAGATAATTTTTTTTTCATATAACATATGATAAAAACACTCTATTCATGAAGAAACTTGCATATTATAAATAGATTAATGGATACATGACATGGCAGGTTGACATGGTAGAGTACTAAAAAAATGACCATGCGAGGTCGATAAATTGATACTAGTGCAAGATTATAGAATTATTTAGACAAAATGAATCGATATAGAGAGAATCATTGCTATTGCCAACAATATTTCTATAATCAATTGAATATAGTGTAAGTAATTGAAAAAGAAAATAACTTTATACAAAAGGAACAGGAACCCTTAAAACATTTATTTGATCAAAATAATGTACTATCCAAGCGACATGTATCACCTATTTGTAGATAAGAAGTTCAATATCTAGAGAAATACCAAAAAACAAATCCACAAGGGAGTAAAGGCTAAGGAGAAAACAACAAGCTTCTCTTAGACCAGATTAAATTATATTTAAACATGTCATTTATAGTATTTTTAAAAATGCTGAATTAAATGTTGGAAGTATTTGTGGGATATTAAGTAAATTTAAATAATTTATGTTATTGAAAATTTACAAACTATATTTTCCTGATAAATGCAACTAGGTGGTTAAGCACAACTCATTGTTGGGCTCTGATCTACCAATGTGAATCAGAACTTAAATTTAAATCAATCTGGGTCAGTAAGCTTTGAGACACATCCAAGTTTTAGGACTTAGGGCTAGACTTATCTGGAATCTAGTTGACTGTAAATTAAATCTACTGACAGATGAAAAATACTGCAACTTACAGATACAAAAATCCTTTTACAGGGATGACTTCATTTGTTTCTTTTCAAGTACACAGCAATCTATTTATGAAAACAATTCTATTGATAAAAGAACTAAGGTAAAAAGCAATTAAATAACATCTATAACTCTAGGATACATACTACAGGGTTCTACCAGCGCTGATTGAACAATTACCAATTAAATTCTCTTACAAGACAGTGTTCATAATTTATAATTGTCCTTTACCACTTCACCATTGAATAAACAGCAATATATAGTATTCAGAATATCGTGGTCTGAACCATCAATGCTTCCAGTATTTTAACCAGTAAAAGGACAGAGTTTATTAAACAACGCAAGTGATAAACATCACATGTGAATCGTAGCTTGAATCATAAAATGAAAGAACAGAGCAGTAATAAAATTGATCAAAAACTTAGATGGGTTTGTTCTACAATGATAAATTAAAAACTACAGGGTTTAACACATACCAATAGCACGATTTAATTAACTTGCAACAACATGAAATCGCTGCAATCACCCAAATCGCTACACCGGCAAGTAAAAGTGTGTGAACTCAACAATGGGGGCCCTCGAAATCCTTGCTCCACACACAGTTAAAGATTTACAGAACTAAAACTCTGAATATATTCACTGTTATCTCCCAAAATGACCACTGTCATTTTGGGTGATAGAATGGGTCAAAAATTTTATTTCTGTGAGTCATGGCCTTCAAAATTCAAAATCTCAGCTTTTGGCAGTTAACTAAGTCTGTGGAAGTTTACTTAACTGCCGAAATAGGCCAGTTTCGGCAGCTAATATGGTTTGTCACAATGACTTTAGCTGCCGAAAATGTTTCCAGGAGCAAATTTAAAATTTCGTGCCTCCAAACACAATCCAATGTCAAGCTATATGGTGACTTCATATACGTCACCTTGAAGACCTTTATCAATGGTATAAAGATCCTTACACAAGATATGATTATGACAGATGGTTATTCTTTAGATGTCTTTGTGTTCATAGGTGGCCCTTACAGGAAACGAAACAATTGTATCAAGCTTTGGAAAGCGAAATTACATTTGGCAGAAAAGTAGCAGTGATCAACTCGGATCCCGCAAATGATGCTTTTCCCTGAAATGTGCTGTCAACATTGAGGATCTAATCAAGATCCTAGATATCATGGTTGAACATGGAATAGGCCCCAATGGTTTCAACTGTGCATTGCTGGATTGCATTTTGTGTTTGAGCGAAGATGAGTATCAGAGAATACGAACAAGATTTTGCCATTACAACCAAGGCCGCCTCTCTTGCAGCTCGTCTATGCCAGTCAGTTCAGAAGATTCTTTAACAAATAGATATTCAGCTAAGATGGACACATCTCCTGTCACTGTTGCAGTTTATGGTTCTCAGGCTTTAGTTAGTTTAGCAATTGAAAGGGAACTACCCTCGGGATTGTTTTAAATGGTGTCCCATTCTTTATGGATTCTGTTGCAGGCACGTGCATTGTAGTGGAGGGAGCGATTGGCCTTTCTGGAGGGATTGCAGATCGAAGCTTTGTATTTGGCGTTGGTCACTGAATAAACAGGGCAAAGCCTAGCGTGAGCTAAAATTTATAAAGAATCAAATACATGTCCATGTCTATGGAACTGCATGACTGCTGGTTATAGAAGGCATGCTAAGCTTTATTGCAAGTGCAATGGCGCTGAGTATATACTTGGTAGGTGGCACGTGATCATGGTGTTCGCAATTAAGTAGTGTGCAAAGGATCATTGGAAATACTCTTGGACAAGTGAAAGGTCAGAGAATTAGCAAAAGAGATGGGGGTTTCGTGCACCTCGAAAAACTTTTGAAACATTTGCCTTGTCACCGAAAAAATTATGGAGAGAGAGCTCTGCGTTGAGAGAAAGGCTCAGGAAACATATGAAACGATGAAGAAATTGGGAGATAGTCCAGATGTCTTTGCAACAAATTGTATGATCGATTTTTACAACGATGTTGGTTTGGTCAAGTGAAGCCAGAGCAGTTTGAAAATTCAGATGTTAAACAGGCTGTATCTGTTCATTATTCAATCCAAGATGTTATGGGCAGAAGTAAAGGGAATTCTGCATCAAACATTGGGAAGCTAGAATCTATTGATTCAGCACTCAAGTGGGCCAATGGTTCTCTCAAAGCTGATGTGAAAGATGTTCCCAGTGATCTTATTTCCAATGTATCTGTAGCTTGTGAGGAAGCAAGCAACATTGGTGAACCATTGCAAAATGTATCTATACATTTGAATGATGATACTTCATTTCAAGATCAATAGGAAATGCCAATTGAACAGTAACTGAAATTGGAGTTGAAAATGGAAAACATAGTGGTCCCAGTGATTACTCAAAACAAATTCTTGCTAGTGCCAAATCTAATCCATTAGGGATTTCTATAACCAAACAAAGGACACAATAGAGTCTCTGAGAGTAGAATTATAAAGACTTCAGGCAAAGCTGCAAGTTATTGAAAAGTTGAAAGGCTGGTCCGATGGTGGTGAGCTTGCTGATACTTTTATTTCCGAGACTGTAACTTAACTGAAAGCACAAATTGCAACCCTGGAAAAACATGAAGAAAGGTATAAAAGGGTATTTGTAAAAAAAAATTCTGTTTTCAGACTTGCATGCTGTGCACTTTTTGGTTACAAGATACAGATGGATGAACAGCAACATCCAAGTGGCATACTGGTTACATTGTCTACTCTTCAATCTATATATGCACAGAATGATGATGAGAAACTTGAATTTGAATATGAATCAGAAAACATGAATCTGGCAGATGTCTGCAGGTATTATGAGCTTTTACTCATGAACTTTGCTACTGGATGTATATTTGAATATAATGATGCTCACCCAGGGCAGTGGTATTGGATTCAAAAAGACAGATGCCTTTACCACAATTTCCAGAAACTGATGAAGCACAGGTGTCAAATTCTGTGATAAAAGACAGTTTGAATGCTAGTCCAGCCACTAGTCTTTAGTATTGATTATCTTAATTTATTTCATTTGCTATTTTTAGAATCAGATCCAAGTTTTCAGGATCTCAAAACTGATGGTTGATTAGTTTGATTTTAAAGCTATTTTAGGTATGATTCGGTCCTCTTCTATAGGATCTGATCCTTCATTGTAAAAGGCTATAAATGCCCATCTTTTCTAAGAGACAAGGGGGGTTCAATCTTGGAGAGAATTTGGCCTGTGTACTGATTGCTTATCCTAATACAAAATCACAGTCTTCTTTTGCTACTATTATCATACTTTTTTCATCTATCTTTCTGTTCTGTACTCTGTTTAATTTTGGCTTAGCTTTATGCTCATGAACTTGAATGAGGAATTCTTTACTATTTAGTATGACCCTGCATTTATATGTACTTGGTTATATATGACCCTGCATTCCATGTACTTAGTTATCTAAATAGTATTCTCCATACCTTTTTCGATCCTGTATCTGATTAGCAGTTTCTAAAAGCACTGGTTCATTAAGATATTCTGATAAGTTAATCTCTTCATTGGGCTTTCTTGGTATCCCATTGATCCACCTATTGAAAAACATTCATTTCTTAAGTTACCAAGCATACTTAGCCATAACCACTAAGTAGTTTCTTGGAGTGATAACATTCACCATCAATTTGATTACACAGTAATGAAACCACGCAGTTCAGAAGCAAATGCGTTCTTCCCAAAATTGTGATAGTTCTTCATTGTTTTGTGAAGGATTTATACAAATTCAAAATAAAACTAGAAATGCTATAATTTTGCAACTAATTAATGAACATAGATAACGAGATCCTCATCAGAATCGTGAAACTCCACAAAATCAAAACTGTTCCTTCTTTTGTGTTGGATGTAGAACAGGTGGCCGCCCTTGACTGAAGTTGACTTGACATCTATAAAGGCCACATCACCTAACCGTTGAATGTTCATCCATCTGTGGACACTAAGGATCCATTCTCTATCTTCCATTTCCCTCCTAGCTGTCCTGCAAATGATCAATCTTGGAGATAATACAGGAAGTTAGTACATCCCGTAATCTACATAAAAATCCTAGTTAAAATGGTTAAAAAGTCTCAAAATTCAATTTATTAGCAAGCAATGACATTATACCTCTTTAACCAAGGTTCATAGGTGAACTTTAAAGCTTTTCTACTCAATATGGAGGTTTTATTAAAGGAAATGAAAGATATCTAAGAGGAAAAAAGGGGTCAAAATGGTGCCCAACATCTCCCCTAAGAGGAAACTGCTGCATGTCCTCATGCCAAAAATTCTTAACCCTGTTCAAAACCAAAATTTTACTGCTGATTATTCTGCTTCTAGTCTTTTGTCTGTGATGATGCATCTGTTGATGCCCGAGATGCATAGAGGATCTTCAACCTTTCATACTTAGCCTTGTAAACCTTCCTTTGCTTGTACCATCTATATGTTTGTTTAGTGATGCGTGTTCTCTGAACCTTCAGCTTCCAATTGACTTTTTTTTAACTTCTCATTCTTTTGTTCAAGTTCCTTCAGCTCAAGTTTCAATCTCTTGATCTCCTTACTGTTTTTGGAAGCTTTCTTTTTCTTCATTTTTATTGGAAGATGCTCAGAATTTGTATCCATACCCAATTCTCCATGCTCTTGTGCTGAATATTATTTTTCCTCTTCCATAGCTTGTTGCTCTGAGAAAAGAGAGCTTGAACCTTTGGGTAATTTTTGTCCAAAATGCTTTTCTTTTTCCTTCTCTTGCTGGTCTAAGAAGAGGTTGATCTTCTTTGTCTGCTTGATCACCTCATTAGGGTCTTGGATATCTTGTTCTTTTTCAGCTGCTTGCTCTTCTTCTTGACTCTCCAAGGCTTGTATATGTTCCTCATCTTCCAATGCTGATTGGCTTTGAGCTTGCTTATACTTTCTTGGCTTTTTCTGGTAGGTGG
>LPNX010097121.1:1144-13850 GCA_001517045.1 Pseudotsuga menziesii | reverse complement strand
TATGTCACAGTAACACAAGCTTACAAAAATGGTCGAGGCTATATATACAGAAAATTGAATATATATTACAAATTTTTTATGGTATGTGTTATACCAACATCTTGTCACCATCATGTGATAAGACCGTTGACATACCTACTTGCCCTGAATCCCAGCTTCTGGAGTGAAGACTAAATGGTTTTTTATCAGTCTGTCATACAAAACCGCACATGCCCCTTTGTCCAGGAGCGGTACCCCTTCTCGCACCGCCTTTCATCGGTTGTCCACAAGTGGTGCCACCGCCCATTGCCCTTGGTCCATAGGCGGTTATTACCAGAACCGCTCTCTCATAGAAGGATAAGGGCGGTACCCTGGGTAAAAGGGAAAAAAAAGAAGCTTCTCGAGGCTTATAGATGATAAGCCTCGAGATATCCCTTATCCCTACTGTTGTGGGTTTGTTGGGCTCGAGATCCCTCATCCTAGGATCTTAGAGGCCACCTCACCCACTAATTTTTCAACCATCTCTATCCATTAAAGCCTTATAAATATAAGCTCATAGCCATGGTTGAGGAGCGAACATTGAAGGTATTGTTATGGTGTTGGACTGATTCTTGGCCCAAGATCATTTGGAAAGAGCATAGAGAGCTAGAGTCGAAGCTTTTGGCGATGAAGCGTTGGTTTCATGGAGATGCATGTCAACACTAAGGCTTGGTTGTAAACTTCTTCAGATATATATTGCTAGATTCCTTGGTCACTGGCATAGATTAGTAGATCATATTCTAGTTGCTTTGATCTGTTTCGTGTTGAACTCTTTTGCAGGTACACAGGTGAGCTATCAAAGCCTTGTATTCCAGATATCTACAACGTCTGGGGAGAGTTATCAAAGCCTTGTATTCCAGATATCTACAACGTCTGGGGAGAGTTATCAACCTCTGTGATCTATTTGTTCTAGATATGAACCATTCAGACCAACATAACACCTTGCTGTCCGCAGTAGGTGAAATATTCTGATCAACAAATCTGGCGACTCCGCTGGGGAGTAGTTGTATTTAGTTGTTCTGATCGTCCTCAGTCTGCAACTCTTGTCCGAATCCGGGCTACCTTTTCTTCAACTCTTTACAGTCAAATCTACTTTCTTATTTGTATTATTTGGGTTTGAAATTTCCAGATCTGTTCAGATCTGAGTCATTTCAGTTTTTTATGCTCTATTACCACTTTCAATTCGATAGTATTTACCTTGATCTAGTCTTTTTTTATCTGATCCATCGTTCTCTTTCTTGTTTTGGCCATCTACAAGGAACCGCGGCGATGCTTTGTACGAGAACGGTGCCACCGCCTGAACACAGTGGATAGTAGGCGGTGCCACCGCCTCTATCTGGTTAGCGAGGAGCGGTGCTGCTTTGGAACCGCTCTTACAACACCTACGAAGCACGGTACCAGGTAAGCTTTAGTCCAAAATTCTTTTCCCTCTTTTTTCTTTGTAAAAATTTGGAATTTTCATTGCTTTCAGTTCTGTTATCAGGCTTGTGTTATTGAATCTGATGTGTGTGGCTTGCTGCTTATATGGTTTAAGATTGATTTTGAGTGGAATTTCAAAAATTTGTTTAGTTTTTTTTGTTGTTCATCCGCTTATTGCTTGGTGGTTGTGCTTAAAGAAGGATTTCTTGTTTTCTGAAAGTTAGGGTGTCCATTGTACTCTCTTTTCGTTGCATATACTGAAAGAAGAACACTAGATTAACTTCAAGATTTCATTTCTTGCTTGCATGGTAAACTTCTTTTTCTTCCCTTCAAAAAAGAAAAGTTTTGCTTGAAATTAGGAAATCATATTTGAGCGTTGGATTTGGGTTTTCTGATTGGCTTCATAAGCTTTCAAAACCTTTATGATCTTTCGTCTCTTATGCATATAGGACTATCTCGATCCAAATATTAAAAAAGAATGGTAGTTTTAAGTTAGATTTGCTTATGTTTTTAAGAAATTTAAAAAGTTAGAGTGCATTGGCATATAGGTGTGGTTGGTGTTGTTCTTTTAGGAAAAGAGATTCTCACCCTTCCCATTTGCTTTCGAAAAGATGAATTTGATTTGTAAAAGTGTTTGCTTGTCTTTGATTTGGTGTTCATGACTGTTCATTGGAATTATTTTTGGTTTTGAAACAAACAGAAAAAACACTCTTTCCCTCCCGTAAGTAGGCATATTGAACGGTAAAGTGAATATTTGCATAAGCATATTGCATGGTTTTAATTTTCTGTCAGAACATCATGCATTCACCTAACCGTACAAGTTAAAATTAACGGTAGTTGTAGGTTAAAATTCACGTAGTAAGTTGAGTGATAGGTCAGAGACGCGTTCGGACGTCGTAATACGTAGTAGCTGTCGTTATTTGCCAGCAGAACATTCCGGGACTCGAGTGGTTCTTCCACGTATCGTCGATATATCGAACAGCCTTTCACGTACCCTTGAGGTATATAGAAAGGTACTTCACGTACTCGATTGTATATCGGAAGGCCCTTTGTCTATGGTTATGCATTAGACAGCACTACTACCGATTCGAGCTCCCATGTACCTTGAATATATCGGTAGACCCCACTATGGTACCTTTTCTATCTAAGAAAAGCCCTTTGGCCGTCTTGTTTGGAGCCATAAACCAAAACCAGCATGCAGAGAGATTACTACGCACGTACCCTCGAGGTATATCACGAGTGGCACCTGCTTGACAATCCTAGTGAGAGACCTAAATTTTGAACTCCTCCCGTCATTTTAAGTCTGCTTGTTTTGACCTATAGTTTGAATAGGGGAGTCTTTTCGTGTGTTTTTTCTAGATTTTCAGACCCTTGGTTAGATAAGAACTGTACACACTGGCTAAGTTAAGCCAGTTCAAGAGAGTACGGGGCATGCCACCAATTTTACTTATGTTTTAGAAGAAAATCCAATGGAAGCTATCAACCAAGGAGCTGCTACCACCTCCCAAGTGAGAGATAATGTGGTGGTGGAAAGTGGAGTACCATATTCTTCACACTCGCCCCCCTTGGTCCAACAGCCTTCCCGGGAGGATTCATCATTCCATCCTCACACAGAAGGTCATGTTGGTGATACCCGTCCATATTTTGGTCCTAATGCTCCTTTTTGGGAGACACCCATCGAACAGGCCATTGCCTCATTTGGCACCCGTGTAAGTTCTCCTGAAAGTGAAGAAGAACGTAGGCAATACCGTGCTGCTATCCTCCGTGCACATGAGGTGGAAAAGCAGATTGACAACCAATTGGGCTCTTCACCAATTCGTTCCACATTTCTTCCTATGGGATATCGTTCACTAGCCGATTCTATGAGACCCGTTGAACCAACTATAGATCGTCCATTAACAACCCACAGCCCAAGTCAAATTTCCACCCCTCTCACCTCTTATGTTATCTCTGTACCAAATCCACCCAGTTCTTTTGCATCTAGGGCCCAACCTTCAATTCCTGTTTCTTCAGTACCTTTGAATGCCGGGGGGAAACCCCCGAAACGACCTACATTATCCGAGACCGGAGTTGTACCTAGTTAAGAGCAAACCTCTAACATAGAAACATCTACAGTTTTTATCCCTCCCACCCACACTAACGTGGTAAATCCCCCATCTAGTTCAAGTCAGCCCTTGGGGGCACAACCTGTTGCCATTCAGTCTTCTAGTGGTTATGGTTATCAAATACCTGTAGGTAATCATCCATCTAATCCTACTGGAATTCCATTCTCTAGCAACACTTTTACGCCATCGAGGCAACCCAACTAGTCTTACATGCCAGCCATGGGAGAGATACCCATACATACTGCAAGAGGTGTGGGAGGACCACCTTATGGAGGTCCTCCCCCTGGGGGACCTAATGGTCCTGGAGGGTCCGACGGACCTCCTCATGGTCTTGCTGGTCCTAGTGGTCCTGGGGGACCTGGTGGCTTTCCTCCTTATGGCTCAGGAGGGTCTGGTGGCCCTCCACCTTGTGGTTCCGATGGCTCTGGAGGTTTTCCACCTCTTAGAGGTTTTGAAGGGTCTGGTGGTCCGCCTCCTGATGATCCTGGTGGTCCTGGCGGTCCCGGTGGCTCTGGTGGTCCACCTCCTGGAGGGGCCCTGGTGGTCCTAGCGGTCCTAATTCCGAAAATCAACCCCTGATTGGCGAATTTATCGGTAGTTCTTCCTCACAACAACCTGTTTATCAGTCCACCTATGGCCCTACTGGTAATTACATGCCATATCAATATTACCAGTATGTGCAAGCCATTAGACAGTTACCTTTCATTGCAACTACGGACTTGCCTGATTTGTCCAAGTTGATTAATGATCCCATTTGACACAATCCCCCGTGGCCTCCCATTCTAGTAAAGTTACCATAGGATATTCCAAAATTCGATGAAAAGCAGGGTGAAGATTCGCGGAACCTTGTTATGACTTTTCATTTGTCGTGTTCCTTGAACTCTCTCTTGTTTGATTGCGTTCGGTTACGACTCTTTCAGCGAACTTTGACCAGTAGGGCCATAAAGTGGTATATTGAACTCCCACAACATTCGTTTGTGGATTTTGGCTCGTTGGCAACCGTATTTCTTACGCACTTTCAGCTCCCTATTCGTTATGAAACGGGCACTGATCTTTTAACTTCTCTGCGACAGAACACCCCCACCCACATTTCTGACCATATTCATGAGTGGAGAAGGCGTATTAAGGCCCCTATTCCAAATCAGTTGTTAGCTGATTGATTCACTAAGTGCTTGTTGCCTCCTATTGCCCGAGATGTGTCCATGGGCGATGCCGTTACCGAAGAGCAGGCTATTAGTCGGGCTCAGTACCTAGAGTTGGTCTATTACCAGTTCGGGCCTCTTTATGACCTGATTCCTCAAGCTCCTCGCCCCAACACTGACCCTACCAAGCCATCAATAGAAGTACTTGTTGATGGGATTGTTTGTTCAATCCAGTCTCCATCCGCAACGAAACCTGCCAATCAAACCCAAACTGCTACTCCTTCAACTCCCAAAGTTTCAACCGAGGTCAATTCTATTCAAACTACTCAAACCTTGGGTAATAAAAAAAAAGGTAAAAATCGAAATAAAAAACTTGGAAAACAGCAAGAGACCCCACACTCAACCCATAATGATAACAACACATGGAAATGGAAGGCTAAATACCCTTGTCTGTTATGTGGTGGTGACAACTTCTCAAAGGAGTGTCCCCGTCGAGACCAAATCTCTTAGTTTTTGAAGTCTAATCCCACACCTGCAGTACTTACGGATCCCTTTCCTCTCAACAACAACTGGTAGACCACATGTCGAACCAGGGTAACTCTAGTTCATTGGAGGAAATTCGTATGATGTCCTTCGATACCATCCATCTGCAAACTCGAAGGCAAAATTATGATAAACCCGCAGATAAGCAAGAAGATCAATCTTCTTCAGGGAAAGCTCCCTCTACTAGTTCTCCAGAATCCTCGTCTATTGTTCCCTTGTCTATCGAGAACCCTACTCTCGAGTACCTAGAGTTGGTCTATTACCAGTTCGGGCCTCTTTATGACCTGATTCCTCAAGCTCCTCACCCCAACACTGACCCTACCAAGACATCAATAGAAGTACTTGTTGATGGGATTGTTGGTTCAATCCAGTCTCCATCCGCAGGGAAACCTGCCAATCAAACCCAAACTGCTACTCCTTCAACTCCCAAGGTTTCAGCCGAGGTCAATTCTATTCAAACTACTCAAACCTTGGGTCATAAAAAGAAAGGCAAAAATCGAAATAAAAAACTTGTAAAACAACAAGAGACCCCACAATCAACCCATAATGATAACAACACACGAAAAAGGAAGGCTAAATACCCTTGTCTGTTATGTGGTGGTGACAACTTCTCAAAGGAGTGTCCCCGTCAAGACCAAATCTCTCAGTTTTTGAAGTCTAATCCCACACCTACAGTACTTACTGATCCCTTTCCCTCTCAACAACAACTGGTAGACCACATGTCGAACCAGGGTAACTCTAGTTCATTGGAGGAAATTCGTATGATGTCCTCAGATACCATCCATCTGCAAACTCGAAGGCAAAATTATGATAAACCCGTAGATAAGCAAGAAGATCAATCTTCTTCAGGGAAAGCTCCCTCTACTAGTTCTCCGGAATCCTCGTATATTGTTCCCTTGTCTATCGAGAACCCTACTCCCGACATGATTTTGCGCCCACCAAAGAGTACTCTTCGAAAGGCTGTCTTTAATCCCAATGCTCGAGCTGCTCAATTCTATAATGTGGTTGAAGATCTCACTCAGGCACCTTGTGCTATGTCTACCTTAGAGGTACTCCAAAGCCGCCCTACACAGCGCAAGAACTTGTTGACCGCGTTAGGAGCTGTAGACCCGGATATCACTAACTTGGTTCACTTCAATGTTGAAAACTATAAACGTAGATTACCGATTAAACTTGCTTTTCATATCATTACGAAAGTAATGGGAAAGAAAGTCTTTCGAACTGTACTAGACGAAGGAGCTTCGAACTCGGACGTGTTATCTCTGACTTGTTGGAAAGCTCTTGACTCTCTCGAGCTTGTTACATCACCTACGACCCTTGAAGCCTTTGATGGACGGGGTTTCCAACCCCATGGCCTCATATCAACCCTTGCGGTCGAGCTGGGGGGCAAAACCGTTTCCATCCAAGTAGAAGTGGTAGATGCCCCTCTGGATTATAAACTCCTTTTAGGAAGGAATTGGTTCTATGCCATGAATGTTGTTGCTTCAACAGTATTTCGAACGGTCCAATTCCCGCATCTCGGGAGAATTGTTACCATTGACCAGCTTGATTTCTGTACGCTGAACGTTACTATCTCCACGGCTAATAAAATCCCCATGTTAGGTCAGTCCCCTCCTCCTTACCGGTCGATTGGAGTAGGTATGTTGAAGGATTCATCCCTTATGGGGATTTTTCTCTCTACTCCTCCTAGCACGGATACCGCGACAGTACATATGATCTGTTCATTTGATATTGAGCCCCAGGGCACAATTCTTATTGAGTCCACCTCGTTGAGCCCATACGAAGCTATGTATGACACCATTCAAACTTCCTCTGGTGATCACACTAATGACATTAACTTAGTGGCTTCGGATCCTTACCATTTACCGTACTGGTTAAAACATTCTCTTCCGATTCTAAACTCTCTCTCTGAGACTTTTCCTTTCGATGAGTCCATTATAGAGATCATGAATACGCATGAGCCCATTTGGGAGGATCACCATCATAGATCCATGTTCCTCCCCCATACAAGTTTGGGCAGCCATGATATTTCGCATCCTTGTTTCCTACTAATATTGTCAGCGTTCCCCAAAGTCCTATATCGTTGCAAGATACAGATTTTGAAGGAAACCTTTGCAACATTACTCAGATGAACCCAATTGTCATATCAGCCAGGCCTGATGTTATTGAGCATGTTCATGTTGGGCAAAACTGCTCCACAAATGAATCTAAAGCACATAAGACACTTTTTAAGGAATTCCATGATATTTTTGCCTGATCCTATGAAGAGATGTAGGGGATCGACCCATCCATTGTGGTCCACAAGATTAAAACTTATCCCACGGTTAAACCTGTCTGGCAAAAACTTAGGCAAGTCCATCCTAGGGAGGCCGCAGCTATTAAAGCTGAGATTGAGAAACTTCCGAAAGCTGGTTTTATTTATCCTGTACCTATGACGAAATGGGTATCGAACGTTGTCTCTGTCAATAAAAAGCAGGGAACCATTAGAGTCTGCATTGACTTTAGGGATTTAAATAAATCTTGTCCCAAGGACAACTTTCCTACCCCGCACATCGATCAGATTATCGACAACTGTGCTAGAAGTGTCATCTTTTCATTCATCGATGGCTTCTCCGGCTACAATCAGATTGAGATATTGCCCACCGATCAGCATAAAATGGCATTCATTTGACCATGGGGAACCTTTGCATATAAGGAGTTACCTTTAAGCTTGAAAAACGTTAGAGCCACGTTACAGCGTGCGATGTCCTATGCGTTTCACGACATTAAACATATTGTTGAATCGTACCTTGACGACCTCCCTGCTCATTCACAGGGACGTGAGGACCATCCTGGTCATCTTAGAGACGTATTCTTGAGATGTCGTCATTATAACATACGACTCATTCCACATAAATGTGTTTTTTTCAAGATTGCCACTATCATTAATCTACCAGCCCCAGCCAACATCCTTGAACTCGAAAGTTTGCAGGGTAAGGCAACCTTTCTTCGTCGTTTCATGTGCAATTTCGCTGAGAAAATGCAAGGTTATATGCGTCTCCTCAAGAAGAACACTCCATTCTTCTGGGATGACCAGGCCCAACGCGCCTTTGATAGTCTTAAGCACACTCTGACTCATTCACCTGTGATACACCTCCGGGATTATTCAATGGATTTTCTCTTGTATATTGCTGCCTCCGCTACTACCATCGCCATGGTTTTAGTGCAGGACAATCTCCATGTCAGGAGTGTTGGATCAGGGTCCTGCAGCTACAGGAGAAGCTGCCATTTTGGCGGATAGACAGTTTTGGCGAAGATGAAGAGATAAGGTAAAGCTACGACGCCATAACATGTTTCTAGCTGCAGATCAGAGCCGGAAACCGTGACTGTTGGGACAGAGAAGTCAAGGAAGACGACAGTACCTGAGCGACCGAGAAGAGAGAGCTCAACCACTACATTGAAGGCAGCGGCGAAGACAGGAGGGCTCAGCTACCCTCATAGAGGAAAAGGAGCGACAAGGCCGAGGTATTGAAGACGAAGGACAAAAGAAGGGAAGCGATGCATAGTACCCATGATCAGCGCAGGGAAGCATGGAAGACTGCAGAGAGCAGTGGTGTGACGGAAAGCGGGTACTCCAAGTTCAGATATGCCGACTGTCACTAGTTAGGGTTTATTGGTTACTATTGGGACAGGCCCACAGTGTTGTAATGGCAAGACCTTCGGGCCGCCTATAAGGGGATGTATTTTGTATTGTAAAAGGGTTGGGCAGTTAGACAAGTAGACATTTAGATAGTGATAGAAGCTGAGCTCTGGTTCTGTTATTAGCTGTAGTTATCTTACTGTAACCAGTAGCTGGCTCATTGAGCCTGTATGTAACAATCCGCAGGGATTGACAGAGAGGGAAGAGGATATTATAGAGAAGCAATATAGAGGTAGAGAAGAGATCTAAGAGAGAAGGACTCCAGGCTGTGTGCGGAGTTACCCAGAAGATCTCGAGTTGCATATGCGGTGCAGCAGAACTGTGTTTACTACCCCCGAGTTATAATATAGAAACACAGTTCTGTGGATGTAGCTTCTACCCTGGAAGTGAACCACGTAAAATCAGAGTGTTATGTGATTGATTCATGTGATTGTGTTTACTTGGTGTATCTGTCACTCATTACATGAACTTTGCTTACAATTAAATGTATGTATGTGTTATTCAGTTCACAACATTATAGGAGGATAAATACAAGTTGAAGTCTTTAAGTATTCTGTATAAGAGTTCATCTATGTTTCACTCAAGACAGTTAAGAGTTGTAGTGTTAAATAGCCTTGTATGTTGAGTCCTGTAGGTCGGACACGAGTAACGCTAAGTACGCTGAGACGCAGCGGTAGGATATCGCAAAGAGGCGATATCGCACCATCAGAGGAGCTGTGGTGCACGATACCGCAGGTTAAGGATCTAGCGTAGGAGAGAGTTACGTGCTACCCAGGACGCGGCGATGCGATAAGGGCTAGATTCATTGCGAGTAAAAAGAAACTACGCGTCGCGAAGAGAGACCTCGCGGGCTAAGAAGAGCTATGAGACGCACACAGGATGCCACAGAACCTGGTCAGAGACACTTGAGTTTTTGACCAACCCATTAGAATCACTTCGAGTGAGACTTCAGGCCGCTCTGCAGTCTGTCGCCGAAAGGGCCAGTGAGCTAGGGGTGTTGTTGGTACATTACAGTTAACCCGGGTTTGCCCATAGCAACCAACAAGGAGCATGTGATTTATTACACCAGTAAGAATGTTATTGATTCTAAAATCTGTTATTCACATGTCGAGAAGCTAGCTTTGGCCACGATCAATTCTGTGCAAAAATTTCATAACTACATTTTGCTTCACACTACCACCGTCTTGGCAGACCAGAACCCGATGTACTACATTATGACTCGTCAGGTACTCGGGGGCAAGTAGTCCCGTTGGATCGTCTTCCTTCAGGAGTTCGATCTCAAGTTTGCCAAGGCGACATCAAAGAAATCCTTGGTTTTTGCCGAGCTTATATGTGACCTTCCTTGTGCTACCACGAAATCTGAGCCCAACGATTCATTTCCACATGAATTCATGTTCCTCATTAACACTATTGATCCTTGGTATCGAGATTTGTTGATTTATCTTCAGACCCAGCGTTTCCAGCCACATCTATCTCACGATGATCGTCGCCGCATCCGTCACCACGCGAAGTACTATCTCATCTTGAATGATACCTTGTATAGACGTGGGATTGACTCCATTCTCCGGCGATGCATCAATCATGAGGAGGTTGAACACGTGCTAAATGATTGCCACTCTGGAGCATGTGGCAGTCACTTATCTGGGATGGCTACATCGCAAAAAATCCTTCGCGCTGGCTATTTCTGGCCTGCTGTCTTCAAAGACTGTCATGATGCTGTTAAAAAATGCCCTCCTTGCCAACATTTTTATCCCAAAAAGCACACCCATTCTGCTCCGCTTCACCCTGTTATTGTCGTTGGCCCTTTTTCCAAATGGGCGATTGACTTCATGCACTGTAAACCTCCCACAGCCGGGAGGCATGGTTACATCATCGTAGCCATGGATTATTTCACAAAATGGGTTGAAGCCATGCCTACATATGCAAAAGATGTAAGACTGTCGCTCCCTTCTTGTTCAATCATATCATAGCTAGATTTGGAGTTCCGCAGTCCATCGTCACTAATCATGGATCTCATTTCCGTAATCAAATGATGGAGGAATTGAGTGCCAAGCTAAGTTTTCGGAATTGGCATCTCGTTCTTTTTTCCGCTCTTTAGGCTTATCGGACTTCCATGAAAACAACTACTGGTTTCACGCCATTCCAACTTATATATGGACTTGAAGCTTTCTTGCCAATCCAATGTCAGATTCCATCTTTACAACTCGCCGTCGAACTTCTCCCAAACACTTCTGCAGAGGAAGCAAGATTTTTGTAGCTAAATAACCTTGATGAGACTTGTAGCACATAAGCAACGCGTCAAGGCGCAGTACAATAAATCCATCCAGCCTCATGTTTTCAACGATGGTGACCTAGTTTTGACTTATGATCAGAGATATGACAAGCTAGGAAAAGGTAAGTTCGAGTCCATGTGGTTTGGACCTTTCGTTATTTCTAAAGTGTTAGAGAAAGGAGCCTATGAGTTAGTTGATTAAGATGGGATCCATTTGGGGCAACCTCGCAATGGGTTTTACTTGAAAAGATACTATGCCTAGGTCTTCCTGGATGGTATCTTGTATATATGTATATTGATTAACTTTCAGTGTGCTTTTGGTATTTTCAAGATGGTTTTGAGTTTTGGTGTCCGCATCTGTTTATACCGTGTTTTGGTCATGCAGATGGGGCTTTCTACGGCTTCGCTGATGGTGCTTGCCGCCACACCTTGAACCTAGCCTCGACTGCTTGGGTTCTCTATTCCTCAACTGAAGATTTGGTCAGTTCAAGAGTGGTTTGCTTAGGTCCCGCTACTAATAACATCGATGAGTATGAAGCAGTCATCGTTCTTCTGACTGAAGCTGCCTCCCAAGATTTCTGTGATCTAGTAGTTTTGATGGACTCTTAGCTTGTGGTTTGTCATTTAAACCATGTCTACACCATTAGGAACCCGGTGCTCCTTTGCCTCTTCCGGAGAGTACATTTGTTAGAAAGATCATTTGAAACCATTACATATAGGCATATCTCTAGGGAACATAATGTAGTTGCCGATTCATTGGCTAATTACATCTTAGATTGGCATATTGCCCATTCATGACATTAAATCAAACATGGTACATTGTAAAATAAACATTTAAAGACACATATAAGTCATAGAAAATGCATTTTTTCCATTTGAAACGTATAAACATCGTGTAAAAGTCTGTATATATATATATATATATATATAAGTTTTACAAAAAATAGGTCCCGAGACCTCATCTGAAGCACGTAAGCTTTCAAGCAAAATCATTATACAAAAATCCTGAAGCTATCAGCTTTTAGTATTCACTCTGCCCCTACCCACTCCTATGCGAGCCATGACCTGGACCCACCTCAACATGCGGGGATCTCATGCTCTCAGACTCCGAAAAGTCACCTGGGGCCTCATCTAGGTGGCCCGCTCAAAGAAGAAACAAGCTAAGATGGAACCAAAGCCGAATTTCTTCAGCTCTCCCTGCAGACATTTAGTTAGTTGATCCTTGAAGATTGGAAGCAATGCATCTGCCCAGTTGATGACCATAGGAGCCATAGCCTCTAGGGCATATAGCATATGTTCCCTGAAAGCCTGATGTACACCTTGACTCCCTGCCACCCTCTGCATGGTGAACAGAACAATCCGTAGAGCGTTGTCTGTCACTGGCCTGATGGGGATTCTCTTCCACGATGTGCCTGTACCTGGTGCACAGTGTCTATCTATGAGCTCTCTGGTGGTAATGTCCCTGCCACAGGAACATGCCAGTGAAATAGGGGCACCCCGTCTCAATAGGCCAGTCAGGGAGTAAATG
>LPNX010097115.1:59762-84208 GCA_001517045.1 Pseudotsuga menziesii | reverse complement strand
ATTAAGGTAAATGAAACAACTAATCTCCCATTAACTCGTGTTTTTAAAAACTAATTTTGAGGAGACTATGCGCGGGTCAGTAGTAAAGCAACCCGCGCATCATGCGCGACTCTGCACAAGAGCAACCCACGCATAGATGTATGCGCGACCTGCTGAACATAATACTCGCGCATATGCGCGAGATGCCAATAGAGATAGTCGCGCATGCACTCAAAATCTCAAAATATCAAAGTAATCAGCTGGGCATATAGGTAATGTATTTCATCATCAACCAAGGTATAATGAAACTAGGCAAACCTCAATCCATAAGTGTCCTTTTGTGTGTCGACCTGAGGGATATCAGCACTTGGACGGAGAGGTGCCATTCAGCTGTATAACAGTAAGGAGACGATCATCCATACCGATCATCAGCCCTTGCAGTATCTCCAGTCCCAGACTAAGCTCCAGCAAGCTTGTCATTTCAGGTGGATGGGATTCCTTCAACAATTCCATCTAGTGATCAAGTACAAGAAGGGTACTAGTAACAAAGTGGCAGATATGCTCTCTAGACCTCCTATTGTTGCATCTATTGTTTTGAAAAATGCTTCTTTATCCCATGAAAGTTATATTGAGCAGTATGCTACTGATGATGATTTCAAGGAGATTTATGAGAAACTAACCAATGGCACATAGGTGGAAGACTACTATTTGTAGGGAAAGTTGCTCTATCATTTGGGAAAGTTATGTGTTCCTATCAGTGAAAGAGTCCATGTAATACGAGAAGCTCATACTTCTCTTGTATCAGGGCATTTTGGGGTAGGTAAGACTTTGGCTCATTTGCAAAGACTTGTGTATTGGCCTCACATGAAAGACATTGTAACAAAATATGTAAAGGGGTGTGTGATGTGCTCTACTTGTAAGCCCACTAATAGAAAATTGGGGCTGTACTCACCACTTCCTGTTCCTTCCCATCCTTGGGAAAGGATTTCCATGGATTTTGTGGGGGGTTTGCCTATGTCTAGGAGGGGTCATGACTACTTGTATGTGGTAGTGGATAGGTTTAACAAGATGTGTATTCTTATGCCATGTAAAAAGCAGGTCACTGCAGAGCAGGCTGCTTCTCTTTTCTTTTAGCATGTACGGGTTCACTTTGGACTTCCTACGTCCATTATCTCGGATCGGGACTCCCGATTTCTTGGAGATTTTTGGACAAAGTTATGCTGTATGATGGACACCAAGTTGAAGAGGAGCACCGCTTTCCATCCATAGACCGATGGACAGACAGAGGTAGTCAAAAGGACAGTTGTCCATTTGCTTTGAGGCTATTGCAACAAGCACCCTAAGTTATGGGATGAACAGATCCAGTATGTGCAACATGCCTACAACAGGGCTATGCATTCTTCCACTCAGAGCTCGCCATTTGAGACAAGCTTTGGGTACTTGCCAAAGACTCCATTGGACTTTAATTATGGGAGAGAGGTTGGTTCAAGCACTTCCAAGGAAGAATACAAATCCCGCAGGTTCATTCAGAGAGTTCAACAGGTACATCAAGCAGTGCAAGAGTAGTTGGAGAAGAGTCAAGCCCAGTACAAGGCTCAACATGACAAGCATAGAGTTGATCATCAGTTTCAGGTGGGAGATCAAGTGTGGCTTCACATCAGCAAGGAGAGGATGAACAGAGAAGGAAAGAAGCTCAAGCCCATCAGATATGGTCCCTTCACCATCTTGGAGAAGATTGGGATGAATGCCCTTCGCTTAGAGCTACCGCCATACATGCAGATCTACTCAGTGGTGAATGTGGAGAACTTGAAACTCTATGAGCATCCCATGATCATGGATGAAAGGGAGAATGTCTCATTGCCATTAGTTGATGAATTTGCTCCTGAGTACATGGATGAGCTAAAGGAAGATGTCATCTTGGACAGAAGGACAAGGACTTCTCGCAGAGGTGATGTTGATTATCTTTGAGTGGGCATCAGAGGCACTCATCCAAGCAAAGCCAAGTGGATCAAGAAGGAGAAAGTGAGGGATCAATTCCCTCACCTATCTGTTGATTAGTACAGGCTTTTGGAGGCCAAAAGCTTCTCAGTGGGGAGGAATGATCCAGGAGGATCCAAGAAGGAAATTTTTTTGAAGTCCTCCAATCTTAGAAAAAACAGCGCCATATCAAAGGGCTCATCGAGACGATTCCAACGGCATTCATTTCACCTCAAACGGACTCCGTATGAGAAAGTTATCGCGTTCTGTTGTATTGATGAAATAAGCAAATTTGGCAAAATGGGGATGCCATGTGGCACCACTGGTAGGGCGACACATGGCATCCATACAGTACGGACGGATGACATGGTGGTTGTACGAATATACATGTGGTAGTACGGTCCAATCAAGATGCGACACGTGTCATGTACGGACGATGAGGTGGCAATCCAGTTAGTAGTACGGACCAATCCAAATGCAACACATGTCAGTACAGAGGTGACTGCGCAACTTAGTTGGCAGTACGACAGATGAGTTGGAAGCTGACTAGGAGTTGAGGTGGACCAATCTGAAACTACCACGTGGCAGCACCGGATTGGCCAATATTGATTGAAGTTCACCAAAATGTTGCTGCTCTGCCGGTTTCGAACTCCTGACCTCCCATACCCTATCTCTGTGCCTTTACCAACTGCGCTGGTAGTGTTCTTTGTATAATGCATGGAAATAATATTATTTAAAGTGGCATTTCAAGCCCTAAAGGAGCCGAGGCTTAGCCCCGACCCTGGTTATTCCTCCAGCGTGATAGGGAGATCCGACCAGCACGGGAGCCCGCACTCTATTTCAACACATGTCTTTTAACTGCACTATATAAAATGGGTAATAAGTGGGTCTAAAAACAAGTTACGTTATAACAAATTTGTTTTAAAAAAAAACCATATTGTGGGTTCAATGAACCATGTGGTTTTGGGGGAAAAGAATTTTATTGTAATATTCTAAAAATATAAAATGTGGTTGGCATAGTTGTAACTATGTCAACTACATAATTTAAGAAGAGCCTAACCAAGTGTGGGGAGTTGGAACCATATGCCTTCTTGGGAAAAATTTGTTGTAACTAAAGAATCATGAGGAGAATGTGGAGTGGGGCAAGCCAAGCCTATATAAACCCACTTAATTTCCATTTACAGGGCATGCTTTGGAGTGGAGACTTTGTAGCTAAAGGGGAGAAGGGAGATTGCGTAGCTCTGCAGGAGGAAGGTACGAGTGTTTATACTCATTTTACACCATCTTCAGGCTTCGGAGTTGCTGGAAGCAGTCTTGTTGTGTTTTGGGCAGCGATTCTCTTCCTGACCATTGTCGCCAAGGTATCATTGTATCATTGCCATGTATTTTTCCTTCATGCTGAGATTATAGATCGACCCTCCTATTGAGAAGCAGGCCCGGAGATGTAGTCCATCCTGGAAAAACTCTGTTATCAACTTGTTGTATTTATGTGCGTATTGTCTATGCTGTTTGGTTCTCTTCTTATGGATTTGTGAGGTTCATTCATGCTCTTTATGCAATTCATGTTAACGTCATAGAGTAGCAAACATCTTGTTTTCGGATCAGGATCAGCTGCGTTTAAGCCCAGCCAGAATCGAAGTAATGAAAAATCAGGCTGCTAAGTATGAGATTGACATTCGGTTTCTTGAACCTTCAGACTTCGAAAGCATAGTAGCAGAGGCCCAAGTGTGGAAAAAGTTCCTAAATGATCAAGTGGGGCCCTCATCATAAACTGCTTTATTAAATTTGGTTTTAAATGTAAAATATTGTATAATGTATGAGCATTCACTAGTGGACAAATTTTGGGAATGGAAACATTGGGAAGCCCAAGAGTCACTTTGGGGCAGCCCAAATTTTTTGCCTTTTTGTATAAGTATAGGAGAGTTAGATAGAGAAGGGATTTTTTCCTAGACAGATTTCTGAGAATCTGATGTAAGAAGAACTATTTCCTTTTGCATAAAGAAATTACAAGTTTCCTGTTGGAGAAAGCTTTGTGGAACTTTTCAAATGTTGTGCTATGGATTTGTTGAAGAGGAACTATTTCGTTTTCAGCTTTGTGTCCATTAACTGTGAGATTGTTCTAACTCTTTGAACCTATGTTCTTATATGAATGTTCTCTGGTTTATTCTATGAATTTTCCACTATAAGTAATGAATGTTGTTCATAAACAATTGGCTATCTGGTTGTTTAAATATCTTTAAATGTTCATGTGTTTTGAAAGAAGTATCAACTATCTGTGATTTTTTCGTAATGCATGTACAAAATACGTTACTCATTAATGAATGATAATCTTGCTCCCTAGGGATAGGTTAGGTAGTTAGTTTTAATTTCTTGCTGTGTGGTATTTATATGCGAGAGAGTTTAAGACGAGAGGTAAGAACCTGTGCATCACATTGTGACCACTCCTCGTATTCTCTATAAATCTGCATTTTTAGATAGGCACTTGCATCTCATACTTAAATATAGAAACACAAAAATATACACGGTGGACCGGGCCGCAATCGGTAAAACATTTTATTTTTGTTACTTGACCTATGGTAGCCAAACCGTAAACCAGATGGATTCCCCATACCAAACAGTCATGGGCTAGTTGGGAACATTGACTGGGGAGAATCCTTTGCTGTTATTGCCTGCAATTTTCAAGGCCTCAACACCTTGAAATATTGAGAAACCCTAAAAATATATCCAGTCCTTCAAATTTTGTGCAGCGTGGCTTAAGAATGAAGAAGTCCTCAAGCTACTTCCAAACCAACTGGATCCCCTGTGTGGTTGATGAGGAAAATCATGTTGCTAATCACTTTTATCAATACCTTTCCCATATCAAACATCTTCTTAAACTTTGGGAAAAGTCTAAAAAGGAAGAGGATGATCAGGCCATTACTCAGATTGAGGCAGGGCTAGATGAAATTCATAATTGTGAGGGAGGTGGTTTTCTTACTCAAAATGATAAAGAAAAGTTTATTTCTCTTGAGTCAAACCGAACCAAGATTCTGAAAGAAAGGGAAGAAGTTTGGAGGTTAAAAAGTATAGCTATATGGTTGGCTAGTGGGGATGACAACACAAAATACTTTCAAGCATTCACAAAAGGACGAAAACTATAGAATACCATATGGGAGATAAAGAATGTGAGAAATGAACATTGTTCCTCATTTGAATATCTAGCCAAGATAAATAAATCTTGTTTTGAAATCTTATTCAAAGCTAAGCAACAGGCTACGATTGCGGAAGTTATTCAAATTTCACAATTCTTCCCTGGAAGAATTCCTGATGAAGGAAATATGGATATTATGGAGGATGTCTTAGAGGAATAATTGAAATCAACTCTGCATAGTTTCTAGAAGGATAAAATCCTTGGCTTATACGAATGGAACATAGAATTTTTCATGGAATCCTATGATACAATCGAGTTTGATCTCTTTCATCTAATTGAAGAATGTCAGGTTAATGGCCATTTACATCCTACCCTCAACTAAAATTTCTTAGCCCTCATTCCAAACACAGAAAATATGGACTGCTCGGAGTATTTTAGACCCATTTCTCTGTGTAACATCACTTACAAAGTGGTTGCAAAAATCATTATTGAAAGATTCAAGAAAGTCCTCTAAAAAATTATCTCTCCAGAACAGTTGGGTTTCTTTAGAATATACAAATTCATGAAGCCATTGGTGTAGCTCAAGAAGGGATGCACAACATAAAACTCAAGAACAAAAAAGGAGCAATTCTCAAGATCAATCTCTCAAAGGCTTTTGGCAGGGTAAGTTGGATCTACCTAAGACTCCTTCTCACACATTTGGGTTTCAATTACTCTTTCATTAAGTGGATTTTTTCCTGCATCACTAAGACCTCTTGTGTCATGCTTATAAATGGATCAGCCTACCCTTTCTTTCTTTTGGAAAGGGGGCTCTGTTAAGGGTGCCCACTCTCCCCCTTGCTCTTCTTATTAGTGGCTGAAGGTCCTAGCAGAGCTTTATTAGAAGAAAAAATAAAAGGGTTTTTTGAAGGGATAAAGATAGAAACAAATTTAAATATTACCCATCTTCTGTTTGTGGACAATATTCTCATCTTCTACAATGGCTCGATAAGGGACGTGGAAAATTTGTCAAAAATATTGCACCTATTTTGCAAAGCCACTGGAATGAAACTAAATGAGCAAAAATCCTCTCTCTCTCTCTCTCTCTCTCTCTCTCTCTCTTTTCAATATGGAAGTTGAAGAACTGAGAAGTTTTTCTGCTATTTTCCCTTTTGTTGTCACAACACTGGATGAAGGTCTAAAGTATCTGGGATTTAGGATAAAACCGAACTGTTACAGAAAGTAAGATTGGAATTGGTTATTAGTTAAATTGGATCATATGATAAATTTTTGGTGCAACAAATGGCTCTCTCAAGGTTGCAGATTAGTGCCAGTCAAGTCAGTCCTTGTAGTTATTCTTATCTATTGGATGGCTCTAGATTGGATCCCAAAATCTATTTTGGAAAAGTCTCAAAGAATTCGCTCTAGATTTCTATGGTTTAGGAAGAAAGACCAAAAGGTTCTTCCATGGGTGAAAAGGGATCAAATCGCTAGAACCAAATCCGTCGAGGGATGGGGGCTAAAAAACATTACGAATTTTACTAAATCCCTAGCATCAAAAGATGGACGACGACTCATTTCCAAAAATAGCGTTTGGACTAAGGTCGTCTTTCATAAATACATTGCCCATGTTCCCCTTTTTTATTGGATCAAAAATGCATATTTAACCGCTCCCCCCTCAGGGACAATCATCTGGAAATCCATATGAAATGATTTTCCTCTAATCCATAATGGGATGGCTTGGAAAGTTGGGAATAAAAAAAAGGTGCATATTGGAGCAGACCCATGGTATGGAAGTCATCTTCAATACATACTCCCCCAACAACTCATCATGTTGTTAAATCATAAAGGTTTCTTCCATCTCAATCATATTGTTCATCCAAATTCCACTAATTTATGGAATCAAGTATGGAAGGGGGGTAGAGAGTTAGACCTACTAGCCATTTGTACTACGGAATAGAACATATTCATCACTGCTCTCACAATTTCTCACATAATACTAATTATCAGGATGCGATTATTTGAGAATTTGCTATGCATGGCAGCTATATTCCCAAAACGGGATACCAACATCTAGGCGCCACATATTTCCAAGGTGATCCACTATGGTGGCAAAAAGGAATTTGGAAGATTAATTGTCCTCCGAAGGAAAAATTGTTCATGTGGTGTGCTCTGGAAAATAAAAGCCCAACATGGGACAGAATACAAAATCAGTTCTTAGAAGGACCAGGTTGCTTCCCTCTGTGCAAAAATGAAGAGGAAACCTCTACACATCTTTTCAGAGTCTGTTCATCACTTTCCCGTTCTTGACACAGGTCTGGTCTCACTCACAAACCTTTCTCTATTTTAGACTGGCCTGGAAAGGTCACTCCCTTGAAGATGCTTGGAAAGCTTGGTCCTCCTCAAAACAATTTTCCCATCTAGAAGTGTTTCCACTTATACATATCTGGGGTATCTGGCTTGATCGAAATGCTGCCATTTTCCAGGAAAAGGCCTCCTCATCTCAAGTCATTGCAAAATAAAGCTTATACATTTTTTCTTTCTCCCCACAAACCAAAGACTCCCCGACAATCCGAATCATCTTAGAAGAATTGTTTGACTACTCTTTTCCTTGGGATTTTTTTAATGATACTTCTCAAGATCACACCTATGGAGGAGGAGCTACCCTTTTTTATCTCAGAATCATCATTTCAAAATTCAAATGGGATTAGGGGAAGGATCAAATAACTTTGTTTAGCTTCTTGCACTAAAACTCCTTCCTTGCTTTTCTTTGGAAAAAACTGTAGAAGGATTCAAATCTTTGGGCACTCTTTAGTAGTGATTAATTGGGTGAACCAAATTCAAAGATGCAGAAACATTTCCCTTTCATCACTTTTTGAAGAAGTATGCAGAATCATGGAAAGTTTTGATTCCATTATTTGTCGGGACTCGGCATGTGTATAGGGAAAGGAACTCAGAAATTGATCGCCTTTCAAAATAAGGTCTCCTGATGGAGCCGGGACTTGGAAATTTGTGGAAACAAAAGAGGCAGAGGTCTACGAGTTTTATCACAAACCTTTTTTTGAACCACAACAAAACACCACTCATTTATAAAGCACACTTTGTTGGTAATCTTCTTTTGATTGACAATTTATTAGCAGGTACTGTCATATTTTGGCCGAACTTTCTTTTCGAAACATGACAGTTTTTTGGACATCAATTCTTATCATATACAAACTCTTACGGAAAGATCATATGAGATCTTATGCTTCATTGGTTGATAAGAATATCAACATATTTTGTTTAATAAATGTTCAATAAATGTATGCACCCATACTCTTCTTCAGATGTAAATGTTTTTTGTGATTAATAAAATCTTGTGGCTTTTTTTCTCTAAAAAAATCACTATTCATTTATTTTAAAGGAAGAAACAATAATTAAAGACAAGGATTTATTTCCTTTTCGCATATTCACTATTCAATAAAATAAAATAAATAATATGTGAATACAAACAATGAATTAATAATTATATAACTCCACTTCTAAGACTTTGGTCCACCTCATATGTCACTACTTTCAAAAATGAAAAATCAGTAAATCGGGACAACGCATTGAATATGTAACTTATAGTTGACTGTGTTTATTTGATTTGGTTTGGCTTTTGTCCGGAGTATTTTATGGCACTTAGATCACAGACACGTTAGCCCTGGTCACTGTGCTGTGTGGTTGGAGCTGATGTCACGGGGGTCACTATCCCTTCGAGACATAAAGTCCCTTGCTTGTATGCCTCCAAAGCCAAGTCATGTATTTAATATGCACCATGATGATATGGGAAGGGTTTCTTTCGACATGGGTTTTCCTTTCTGCGGTTTTTCGCATGAGTCTGTGGGTCGATCTGAAGCGAAATACACCATGAGTGTTCCTTTACCAGAGTGCTTTGCCGGGGTTTTGATCATATGGATTTTTGATGTGGGTGTTCATCTTCTTGATGGTGCAGATGCGTCTCTAAAGCTTCAGGTGGATCAAGGTAGTTTTTCTTGCATTCAGATCCTGTGCAATTTTGCGCTGGAGGTGTTGGGGAGATTGAGTCCAAAACCTTCTTTGGTTTCTCCCCTTTATGAGCGGGTTGATGTGGCTATGGTCAGAGTTTCTTTCGATGAGGGATGTGTTAATTTTAAAGACTGTTTAGGCGTGGTTTTGGGGTTATTGGATTCTGCAGAAGGTTTTACGGTTGATAGTCATATGAATCAGCCTCCAAGTTTTTCTGATGGTGTCAAACATGCTTGCGAGGGTTCTGAATTTGTCTCACCTCGGTTACCTTTCTTAGCAGCGGAGCTTGGCTCTGTCTCAGCTGGGGATTTCTCTTTTGACAAGAAAAATGGTTTTTCTGTTTCTGCTGAAGGGGTTTTGAAGAGGCCAAAATAGGCCATTAGGAAATTTGAAAAGCCTGTCTTGATGTCTATGGGTGAGGATATTGGCTTGAACGAAATTGTCCCGTCGCACGCATTGATGTTGGTGGGTCGGTTCAGTGGGAGAAAATTTAACTCTACAGGTGTTAAATCTTGGGTTGCTGTAACTTGGTTGGACCATATTAAGTCGTGCCCTGATGTTTTTTTGCTTCCAAGGGGGTGGATCGCTTTCAAATTTTCCTCTCATGCTGATGCGGCTGTGGTTCTCGCGGGTGTTTGGAGGTGGGAACATGCTGGTTTGCTCCTTAAGTGTTGGACACCATTGTTCAACCCCAGAACTGAAAGGTATGACCTATTTCCTATATGGGTTAAGTTTCCCAATCTCCCATTTGAACTTTGGTCTGTGGATTTGTTTAGATTGGTTGGCAATACATTGGGGGTACATTTGGAAACCGACTTATCATTTCTTGAGATGGGGGTTTGTTATATGGGAAAGGTGTTAGTTCTTTTGGATTTGATACAAGGTCTTGCAGTCAATTTATTAATTAAGAGGGGGGTTTCTGAATTTTGTCAGCCTATAGATTATATGGGTTTACCATTTTGCTGTAATAAATGTCATGCTTATGGGAATTTGATTTTTGCCTATTATTTGTCTTTTAAAAAACATTTTAAACCTGTTTTGGCCTCTAGGAAAAAGTCGGTTTGGCGTGTTAAGGTTGCTGGGAAGAAGTTGGGGCTTTTGGGTCCTGATTTTATTGACGAGATGGTGGATATCAATCAGGTGGTTGATGAGGATGTAGTGTCTGAAAATTTAGCCTCTTTAAAACCTCTCTGTACTTCTACTTTATTTGTTTCTGAGAGTCTTGTCGATTTGACCAATTATGGGGGTGCTTGTGTGAATTATCCTATTTCATGCATCGATATTTCAGATTCTTCCCTTGGGGGTTTAGGGTTTGTTTCTCCTTTAAAATTTTCTCCTGTTAAGAAAGGTTATTTTATTAGATCTTGTTCTAAGGGTTTAAAGGATATTAGGTTTCATGAACTTGGTTCTGATTCTGGTGGTCTTCATCCTTCATTAATGGCTATGGGGCCTTCCCTGGTTTTATCTGAGAATTTGGGGTTTAATGAGGTACTTAGAGCAGAGTATGCCTCTTCTAGGTTTCACTCATGATTGTTATGACCCTTAACTGTAGAGGGTTAGCTAGTACAACAAAAAAACTAGCGATTTGTAGGCTTATTGAAGAATAGTTCTTAGATGTTATTTTTGTGCAAGAAACCATGTGTGATGGGTCTTTATTGGTGATTGCTTTAGAATCCATGCTCAAGGACTGGAATTTTGTATATGTTGATGCTAAAGGAAGATCGGGGGGTTTATTGTTGGGCTGGAGGTTTCGTCATTTGCATTTGTTGAATGCTTGGGCTTGCTGTTCGAGTTTATGTGTTTCGCTTTTTTCAATTGAACTCAAGATGAAATTCTATTTTTTAAATCTGTATGGACCTTATGTGGATAGGGACGATTATTGGTCCCATCTGGTTTCTTTGGATTGTTTTAAAAGTTCCGCATTGATCATGGGCGGTGACTTGAATTTCTCCATGGGTTATTCTGAGATTTGGGGGACAAAGGCCAGAGTTGACCCTCTTTCTAATTTCTTTAATAGACAACTAGATGGTTTAGGTTTAGTGGACATTACTCCAGCTATTTTTCTACCTACTTGGTCTTATCGAAGAATTGGAATTGAGAATATCAGTAAGAGATTGGATCGGTTGTTGATATCAGCTGATCTTCTGGATTGTGATTTTCATTTTAGGTAATGGGTGGGCTGTGGAGGGATTTTAGATCATCAACCTGTCTTTTTACAAGTGGCTAACAACGATATCAGACCTCGTAGTCCTTTTAAATTCAATGCTACTTGGTTGGGGAATGATGCTTTGGTTTCATTATTAAAAGCATCTTGGAAAGTTTTTGATGTCAATTCTGGTTTGTCCTCTGCTACTCAATTTGCTGCTAATCTTACATAGAGGCTTTATTGGCTGCATCTGTTCATAGTTTGGGTTTTGGGTTTTTGACAGTAGAAGACAAAGTTTCGTTGACATATTTGGAATCAAAGAAGAGGAAAATTTTAAGCTAGCGAGAGTAGGAGGCTAGGCAGAAAAGTAGGGCATTATGGTCACTATGTGGTGATGATAATACTCCTTTTTTTCACAATTTTGCCAACAATAGGAAATTTGTTAACACTATTTGGAAAATTGCTGATGATGAGGGAAATATGTAGAAGGTTTTGAGGCTATTGCAAAGGTAGGTGTTCAATAGTTTGAATCTCTGTTTCAAGAAGATAAGAATCTTCATCTACCTGAAGTTGTGAAGAGTGCAGGTTTTTTTCATACTTCTATTTCTAAGGATGAAAATGTTGAACTTATGAAGGGTGTTACTATGCAAGAATTGAAATAAATTCTTGATATTAGTAAGAATGACAAGAGTCTTGGTCCAGATGGGATATCTGTTGAGTTTTACAGGTCTCTGTTTGATGTTTTGGGGGAGGATCTTCTTAGGGTTGTTGAACATTCCCGACAATCTGGTAAAATCCCTGTTGTTTTTAATTCTACTTTTATTGCTCTGATCCCAAAATTTGACCATCCAAACACTTTTGAAGATTTCAGACCTATTTCTTTGTGTAATTTCAAATACAAGGTGATTGGTAAACTCATTTCCATTCGTATTAGGAAGGTGTTGGGTCATTATATTTCTGGTGAGCATTTTGGTTTTTTTCCTGGTAGACAGATTCATGATGCTGTTGGGGTTCTTCAGGAGGTATTACATTCCATTCATAGTAAGGCTATGAAGTCAGGGGTTTTAAAAATTGATTTTTCAAAATCCTATGATAGGGTGAGTTGGACCTACTTGCGGGTTGTTCTTTCTAAAATGGGTTTTGCTGGGAATTTTATTTCTTGGGTTATGAGCAGCCTCTCCTTTGTGTCTTTTGCATTACTAGTTAATGGAGCAACCTCTCTTTTTTTTAAATCTGGAAGAGGGCTTAGGAAAGGGTTCCCACTTGCACATTTACTTTTCCTTATTGTTGTTGAAGGGTTAAGTAGAGCTCTTCTTTATGTTAGATAATGTGGGATATATCATGCCTTATCCTTTGGCAATGAGGTTATTCTATCTCATGTTTTGTTTGTGAATGATATTGTTATGGTCACTGATGGATCCGAGCAATCTTTATCTTCTTTATTTGAGGTTTTAATGATATTTTGCAAGGCTTATGGTATGAAGATTAATGAAGACAAATTTACTTTGTATGTTTCGCATTTGGATGAGTCTGAAGCTATTACTTTACATAATATTCTTACCTTTTTTGTGAACAATATTGAGTTTGGTATGAAATATTTGGAATTTCATCTCAAACCTTGCAGTTATCTTCTGAAGGACTGGGATTGGATGATCGTAAAAGTGGGAAAAGGGATAAAGAACTGGAGCTTTAGGTGGCTCTCTAAGGGAGGTAATCTTACTTTGGTTAAATCTGTACTTGAGTCCATACCAGTTTTCTGGATGCATTTTTGGATCCCAGTTGGAATCATTGATAAGATCAGGAAGCTTTGTTTTAAATTTCTTTGGTCGGGTAATAAGGAGTCAGTTGGGGTTCCATGGAATTCTTGGAAGTAGTTGGCTCCTTCTAAGTTCATGGGGGGTTGGGGATTGAAGATCCCAACAGTTTTTTTCAAAGCTCTTGCAGCTAAAAGTGTGTGGAATGTTATACAGGGTTCGGGTTTGTGGGTTCAGATTGTTGTTCAAAAATATGTGTATCCTTTGTCTTTATTGGAGTGGATTAGGTCCTCTGTTAAGCAGAAAAGGAGCATGTCTAGTTGATGGAAAGTTGTTTAATGGTCTTTTGACATTATTGGAAATAATCTTGTGTGGAAAATTGGTAATGGGGCTGAGGTTTGCCTCGGTTTGGATCCTTGGGTGGGGTGTAAATGGAGACATGTTTTACCTCAAAATTTGGTCAATAAACTATATTCTGTTGGTGTTTTCTCCCTTCAGGATATTGGGATTATTGTCACATCTATGTTGGAACAAGCTTGGCTTCCTACTGAATACATTGGATTAGTTGAACATGAGGATGTTTCAGTCCGGAATGGTTATTTGTATTTAATTAAAGCAAGTCATGTGAGATTATCTAATGTGAATGATAAGTTGGTCTGGAATTTGTCTAAATCTAGATTTTAATCACCTAAAGAGGGCTATTTGCATTTACTAGACAGATCTGAGTTGGAAGTTTCCTGGTGGTGGAAAGTTCTGTGGAAACTTAAATGCCCAATAAAAGAAAACAAATTTTATTGGTTTTTATTTTCAAATAAAGCTCTTACTTGGGATGTTTTAGTGAAGAAAGGCAGGGAAGGTCCAGGAAGATGTTCCTTGTGCAAATTAGAGGTTGAATCCAATTATCATCATGGAGTATCTTGTCCTTTCACTCAGAGTGTTTAGCTTATTATTGAGGAGAAATTAAGACTTAAGAATCTTTGGTATGGGGATTCTGTTATTGATTGCATGAGAAATCGGTGTTTAAACATGGAGGTCAAGAATTTAGTTTCTTTACTGATTATTGTTCTGTGGTTTGTTTGGAAAGCCAGAAATCAAAGCTGTTTTGAGGACATCATTTTATCACCTTCTCAGGTTTCTCTTTTCAGTTTGGGACTGATGAATTCCTTCTCTCAGAAAAATTTAGTGGTGAAGATCAGATCAGTAGATGTTGAAATTATTGACAAATCTCTTCTGTGGGGGTATTTTGATGGTTCTACTGCTGGAGAACCAAAAAGATGCGGGGCTAGAGGTATGGTGTTTATTTTAGATGAACATTTATTTTCATTTAAAGTTGTTTTAGGTTTTGGCACCAATAATCTTACAGAACTTTGTGCTTTAAAGCTACTATTTACATTGGCTAGGGAGAATCATTTTTCAAAGATTCAGATTTTTGGAGATTCTCAACTAGTCATTAATTGGGCTAATGGAAAATTTTGATGTTTGAATCTAGAACTTTTACAGGTCCTTAATGAAATTAATAGACTATTAGATTTTTTTGAGCTTGTGGTTTTAAAGCAGATATATTGAGAAAGGAATTTCTAGGCTGATGCTCTTGAAAAAGATAGGGTTTTGGTCATAGATGGGTACTGGAATGTCAAAGAGTATTGTGGTCCAGTTTGCACTGACAGTTTTCAGCAGTTTTGATTTATCGATTTTGACAGATGCCTCTTTTTTCTTGTACCTGCTAGTTGCCTTAGCTGGGCATTGTAATTTTGAGTTTTTTGGTTTGGATCTGAATGCTTTATTTTTGATAAACTTTTATGATGATGTATAGACAATTCTAGTACTGAACTATGTATTCAGCTTTTTGAGTTCTATTTTGTAAATAGCAGTCTTTAGATTGTTATGATATATTTTGCAGAGTTTTTACTTTTGCTAGTTTCTGCCTTGTATGGAAAATACAATGAAATGATGTAATTATCGGATATTATGAGACCTTTTGGTTTTGTTTGTGACAATGGATAGGATATTGTTCCATCTGTACAATGTAAATATATTTTACGATTTTTTTCTATGGAAATTTTTTTTATAGTTAATGCAGAGCAGATTATTTTATTATTTCACCATTCCATTTTAAATAAAACTTATAGTTAATGAATAATAGATCGGTTTCATATTTCACTATTCCATTTTAAATAAAACTTAAAGTAAGTAATGAGGGTTTCACCATTTCTTAGCTTGAGTTCGAAATTACTTTCATGTTTTTAAATAATAAAAATTTTGTTTTAATTAACAACACAATGGCATACTGGGATTGTAATAGAGGGTATGCAATAAGGTTTTTTTTTTGGAACATAGATCTGACGAATTTCATAACTGGTTACATACAAATAAATCTATGTCTTTACGTATAACACGTATTTAGGTGTTGATGGAAGCATCACATCAACACATGCATGAGGCAGAAAAGGATAGGAAAAATCACGCCCGTTGCATGTTGAACTTCCATATATATATATATATATATAGAATTAATGACTCTCCGTTGGGGATATATGTTCAAGACAGTCAGAAAGTTGAATTTCTAGGTGCATCTTGATTTACTGCTTGAGTTAGCAATTAGTGGCTAGAAAAAAACTAACTCGATGCCAGAACTAAAGGTAGAAAGTGATAGTAAATAGTGTTTCAAAGAAAATCACAACAAAAATATGCTTGGTAAGGACATTAGTCAATTCCTCAAAGAACATTGTATTATGGTTTTTGTATACATTGTAGATACTATTTTTGTCATACTCATTGAATTAAGAATCTCTTGTTAAAGTCTACCCTTTTTTTCCATTAACACTAGGCTTCTCATGTCTAGAAGAACCAATAATATGTTAGGTCTAAAAGTGCTATGTGGGGAAGACTCAAATCATGACAAAGATGATGACGATGACGATGGTGATGAAGATGACGATGATGATGGAGACAACGACGATGATCATGTCAATTATGATGGTGATGATGATGGTGATGATTATGATGATGTTGATGATGATGAATATGGAAAATATGATGATGACGACGATGAAAGTGATGATGATTTGTGATAACGACAATGATCATGTCAAATTTGATGATGATGGTGACGATGATGATGATAATGATGACACATATGAAAAAATTTACCTAGAGAATAGTTTCCAAAACAAATAGAATGAATATTTTTTCCTCTAACAATTACCACATTCCATGACCTATATAAGACCAAATCTATAATCATGTTAACAACATTATAATGATGATAACTTGGCCTCTAATAGTTACATTCCATGTCAATATCAACCTTATTTGTACTCCGTTTGCAACTTGTAAACAGAATAGGTGGGTGTAGATGTAGGATTTATCACATATATACCACATAGGTCTATGTGAGAACCACCCCACACACAAGATTTATAGACTAGATTTTACACTTGGACCATGCACTCACCATAATCAACAATTAGTTCAAATATTAATAACGATCATAGGAATTCACTGATCTTTAGATGACCTCACTTTCATTTCCATATTCTACCAATGAAATTTCACTCAATTGGTTGTTTTCTTTTAAGGACAACACCGTTTTTCGTTTTAATTTCCATAATGTTTTTGTCCTAAAGAAGAACCCCATCTTGAGGGTTCAAAATGTGTTGAAAATCATGACTCAAATCGCAAACAATTCTCTAGATGAGCTTAACAATGCGGACTACTACAAATTCTCATCCTTTGAGATTTTAAAATATGTTTGATCTTTACCATAACCTGTGGAAATCAAGTGCTATAATGTAATATATACAATAGACTCAATGCATGTTTTGTTGGTATACATTCAATATTTAGAGGATAGATTCACCAACAAAATACTCACATAAACAACTCATGGGTTTCTCGAAAACAACACCCTATGAATTTATCATGTATAGACAATCCAATTGCATTATTATATACAACTAATATCACAACCAATAATGGTCTTACACAACATATATTATTTGTCCACTAGTGCACCTCAAATAAATGAATCAAACATTTCATAACATTATATAAAATATTTATTTTCAATAAACAACAAATTTATCAAAAAACTCTTTATAACTTAAATAGAAACAAACATTTATATTTATTATTAAAAAAACCAAATCTAATAAATTGACATATAAAAATAGTAATATATACAACACAAAAACACACTTTGTAACAAAAAAAAAAAAAAAAAAAAAAAAAAAAAAAAAAAAAAAAACATGTACTACCTAATCATATGCATCTACATGTACTATCACCATGGAAACATGCACAATCATTTACACACGAGAGAACCATGGTTGTACCACTTTGATAATAGGTTAGAAATTGGAATTTAAAAAAAAAAAAAATTAAAATACTAATCTATTTTTTTTTTAAATAATAATAATAAATACGACAATTTACATATTATATTTATATCATAATAAAATGAACATTACATATTATTATTGAGATATCTATAATTGATTGAGATATATACATATTATAATTGAAATATCTATATTTGATTCAATATCTCAATCATACACCATATATAATAATATAAAATAACAATAACTTAAATTGCAATGACACCATACATCCTAATAACATCTCATATACATTAATAATACTTAAACTTATGTTCACTCAAATTACCCATTAGTGACTTGACCTCGTGTTCCTCATATGTAACCGACGTCTCGTGTACATTGATAATCACTTAACTTGCGTTCACTCAAATTACCCATTAGTGAGTTCACCTCATATTGTAACTATAAAATAAGTAGGATCTATTTCCAATATTAAATTTCATGACATTGCAATAGTCCACGTGCCTTGCCATGGCCATTGGATTTAATGCACAAAGAAGAGAAAGATTGAATGAACTAGAGGCCGTATGCAAATTAATGTTCAGCGAAACAAGTGGAAGTATCTAAAGGTAGTGAAGATTCAAAACCATAGTTTTCAAATTAAATGTATAGAAATTGGGTTTGAGACGTAACTCTCGACACCTAGATTTGTTTGGGGACGCGGATGTAGAAACAATAAGAATATTGCTATAATATTACTGATATTGATAAGGATGATTTGAAAGAAAAAAGAAAGAAAAATATATAAAATGTAAATATACCCATAAATATTTTACATAATATTTTACATAAAGTATATAGTAGTACAATAAAACCTATATTATATTAATGAATGAAATGAAAAAAGCTATAACCTGCAAAATAATAGAAACTAACTCAAATGGTGATAGTTTATCTAAAGAGGATGAAAAATAGTCTTTTTATCATAATGATAAAGGTGTGAAAACCCTAACATTAAAAAACCTAACCCTAGAGATGAAACATCCAAATGATTTGTTGGCCCCTTGGTTGATACATCAACTTTTTGGAAGTGCCAATTTTACATGCCATCTTTGTTTAGGTTGATCAATACTTTGTTGGAAAGACTTAAGTGAGAATTACAACTTTTGACTAGGGGGAGGGAATGCCAAGAGTCTCAAAATGATCCCAAAAGTTTGGGATCTGAAAAATCATAGAAATCTTCCAAGAAGATGTAAAACCATTATAACTTAATGGAGCAAGTGGTTTTCTACGAATATCTACTTTGATCAAGCATCTAGAAAGGCATTAATGGAGGGTGGGGAGCTTATTTTCATCTTGAAAACAATTGCAAGTCATCAAACCTTGGTGTGAGATAAAAATAAATTTCTCTTTGAAACTCTTGTCCCTATCGTTCTCTTGTATGGGTGTCAACATATCTAGAGAATCATGTAGAAGGGTTGAGCCAAGAATTTTATAACTTACAATATTGAGATTAAAATCATTATACCCTATCATATTCTCTTCAATACAGTGAGTCTTTCTCTCATTAGAGAATAGCTATGTCTAGTTATCTAATCTACAAGAAAAGTTAAATAATTTGGGAGACCAATGGTTCCTTAAATTGCTTTAAATTTCAGTCAAAACAATGTAAGGCTCAAGTGGAGTTGGCATAAATATACCATGTCTTGCCTAAAGCTAAAGCATTGGGGAATTGATGGCAGTGCCACTTTGAAAAATATAGATAATATTACAAATATTATTACTTTGAGGTTTAAAAAGAAGGTGTGGTGTGCTAAAAATTTGGGTATAAAAGAAAATTAAGATATTATAAGTTCATTAATTCTAATCTAAAAAAATAAAATTGTCTCTCTCTCATGAGTTGCATATTAAAACAAGGTATTAGGCATTTTCTTTCATAAAACTCCATGGGATGGAAGGATGTGTCATATTTAGGAGACTGAGTGTTGAGGATGAAAAGCACTTTCTCGGTGCCCTCAACACACTCACATAATATCTCAATTTCAAAATTTTGTTACAGTACAGACTTGCCTAACCTTTTAACTTATCAATTTTTTTGCTATTGATGAAAGCTCCTCAACAAACTTTTTAATCATAAAAAGAAAATTCAAAAGAAAATGAACAATTGCAGTAATTAAAAAATACACAAATTCCATTTTCATAAATAATCATAAACATTTGAAATCCCAAATTTCTTTACATCCCAGCTTTCTTTCCCTATAGGCTTTTTTCATCTGCATTACTTGCAGATGTGCTACTTTCCTGTGAGGAGCTATCATCTTCGGTATCATATTCGCTATGACAATCGCAGTAATCGGGTAAGCTATCATCTTTGAATAGAAATCCACATTTATAACAAAACTTACTCCCACACCTGCAAATACAGATAAAAAAAGAGTTGTATTGTTAAAAGCTTTATAAAATTATAATAAACACTCCTGTAACAAAATAAAATTTGAATTGATAAAATATTTATTAAAAAAAATTATAAATTTAAATGGTTCACATGTTTTTCCTCCAACGTTCAAACATTCAGTTTGATTCTTACTAATATTAGATTTTTTGGTAGTCACAAAATAGGCCACAGGGCAAGTACACTTTGGTGGAAATAAATATTTAGAAAAGTGAAAACAGTATAGCATTCTTTGAAATCTGGTGAGGGCTGGGACATCCAATACCTGCAAATAATCTGGATGCAGCCTCCATAGCGTTCAATAATGCGTTTGCATATGGGACACCGTTTCCACTTGTTGTTCTCTGCTAGCAAATTCAATTCTGCATCTACAGCAGACAGATGAGAAGCATAGTCGTGACATGAAATGTCTACATGCCAAGGAACCCTACAGTCGATACAAAACAATCGGTTGCATTTCTTGCATTTTGCTGCAGTTGTTGTTACAGAAGGTTCATTCTGTGATGAGGAGGAAGCTGCAATCGGTTGTGGGCACTTATCTAATCCTGATAGAGTCATCAAAGCCGAGCAGTTAGCATAGGGGCAGTATACTTTCTCTGACTCTGGAATTGCTGCCTCTTCCAACCTTTCTAGAAAAATATGAAGCCATTTGGACGACAAGAATTGTTCACAGTCATGTTTAGTGAGTTCGGATTTACACCGGGGATATGGGCATTTGGGTATCGTGTCATTGCTACAGAGCTTCGCCTCAACGTGTCGTGCCATACAAGATAAACAGTATTTATGATAGCAAAACATATTTTCGTGCATGTCATTCGTATTCACATCGTCCAAGCAAATTTTGCACTTTTGCTTACTATGCCGAGAAGATCTCCTCCTCTTTATCGGAGTGCCTGAATTGTCACCAACATCAAGCCATCAGCATTGTTGGTTTCATGTTAATCTAACCGAGGTGGACGAATATATATATATATATATATATTTCTAAAATATTCATATCTTTAAAGTTCTAATTTTTTTTCAAAAAAATAAAAAACTATTTCTAAAATGTTTTCATGCATCTTTAATTACATCCATATTGGAGATTAGCATTCAATTGTATTCAACAGACATTAAAAAAAACATGGGCCTTCCCAAATTTGAAGAAACTACTATCAACAACTTGTAACTATTACAATAAACTAAAAAAAAGCTTTTACATTCATGCTGGTGAACAGACCTTCCCAAATTTGAAGAGACTACTATCAACCACTTGCAACTATTACAATAAACTTAAAAAATCTTTTACATTCATGCTGGTTAACATAAGTAATAATTCTTATGAAGAAAAAAAACATTTCTCATTATTATTTATTTTTTGAGCAATGTAAATCTTGAAAGATATATTATAACTAACAGGTCCACTTAGTTTATAGCTGTTTCAGGTAGATAAAAATCAAATTGTTAAGAGATAGTGATGAAATGGAAGACAAGTTCGATATATATATTACAAGTTCAATTCCAAGTTATCTATGCTTAGCTACATGTTATCACAAGCATTTTTCCAGTTATCCATTTATATATATATATATAGTTATTTCCCATGAACTGTTGGTTATCTATTCATCAGCTACATGATTTATCTATGCATCAGTAAGAGTTATCTATTAGTCATATAGTTATTTTTTATATTTTTTTTCTTAATTGTTTTTTTTTTCAAATTTCAAATAACTTTAGTAAAATCAATATAGACAATACATTTATCTCATCCTAGTGCAATCATAAAGAAATATCAGCATAGACCTCCCAAAATTCTTAAATAAAAATTATTATCAAAATAATTACATGTTAGTTTTTTTTAATACTGTTAATAAATATATCACAAATACAATACTCACTAATTCAGAAAGATAAAGCATAGTTAATAACCAAGAATACTTTTTAAGAAAATCAGGGTTTTGTTCTCTTCCATAGTTTATACTCAGTAAAAAAAATTGCGTACATGGCTAGAATTAGAATTTTTCTTTCTACAACTTCCACAGAAAAGAAGGATTAGGCATTGACTCCATCCAATGATTTTGGTAAAAGCCTCAAGTTATTTATTCTATGCATGAGGGTTCAAAGAAACCACGTAATTCTGAAATAGGGCATGGTATATAATTATATTTTGTTGTAGAAACTAAATCAGGGTGGACGGGCCTTGGTTCCATATTCAACACAAATTCTACAGTTAAAACATATCTCTGTATCTAATGGTATCATAAATAACAAGCAGATTCTGTAGGTTGTTCAAATTTTCATGTCCAAATAAATTGAATGCTTCTATTTTACTTCTTAACTATAACGACATGAACTATTGAATTATATTTCACGACCTAACCAGTGTAGGTGCCCACAAATTTGGTATCTATGGCCTGGCACCTCCGGGGTGCCTCCGTGAGTAGAAAAATAAATAGTTTTCGAAAAATAGGAAATGAAATTTATGCAATTGTTTTGGCATAATTTTGACTATTTGAAAATACATGCAGGTTGCCCGGGCGCAAAAGCTCCGGAGTCCAAACTGTCCCTGAAATTGAAATTGAGAGGAATCCAGTAAACCGACCTATTTGACGAACAAGCGAGTCGACTATACACGACACGACTGACAAAATAGTGGAATCAATATCCAGATTTCTGGGCATTCTGAAATCAAGAATGCTTAGCGTTTTGTGATCCGAAAATAATATGCAAATAAACGACGAGTGAATAGCCTACGGTGTTGAAACTTGAAACTCCTCGGAAAATAATTATGTGATCTATCTGTAATTGTTCCATCTATGACGTGTAAGAACCTGCAATATTACTCTGCTTCTTGTAAATAACTAACTAACTATAGTACTGCTTTATGCAAGCATGAAGCAGAGAATCAACAAATTTTACCTGATTGTATTGTTTGAGGCTTCCGCTTCATCTGTATTTTTTACTTCAAGCTAATTTCCTTTGTTTATGTTTGTCTTCCTGGGTTTTCTTCAAAACCTGATAAAAAGAAACTAAAACTAATCCAAAACCTAAATGTTGTGTACTTACTAGATTTAAAAGCTAATAAAAACCTAAACCTAATCCAAAATCTAAATGAGATCTGTTAGTTGTTCTAGTTGTTCTCTATACATTTGTAATTACTTTATATTCTAGTTGTTCTCTATACATTTGTAATTACTCATTATTATATTTCAATTACAAGTTATATCTTGCGGCTTCAAATTAAAAGGATTAAAAACCTAAACCTAATCTCAAATCTAAATGACATCTGTTAGTTGTTTTAGTTGTTCTCTATACATTTGTAATTACTCACTATTATATTTCAATTACATGTTATATCCTGCTGCTTCAAATTAAAAAGATTATCTCTCATTATGCCTATGTTATTATCCATGCATTATCTATGAATGATCTATATACCAGCTATAAGTTATTATATATACACAATTACAAGTTAGTTAGTTATATATATATATATACTTATTTCAAATTTCTATTAGTTATCCATACATTGTTAGTGGTAGTTATCTATGCATAATATAGAAGTTATTTTGTATATTTATTTTCTTTTTATAATTGTTTATTTTAAGTTTGGAATAACATCATACTTGTTAAAAACTTTACTAGCACACCCACATAGTTATCAAATGGTTGAGAGATACTTATTCCTCATATTCTTCTACTTAAACACGTTCAATCTATCATATGTTATGTACAACATGAGTAGGCCTAATGGTTAAGAGCATGTGTTTCTTCTTAAGAGATCCACCCTAGATCTCAAATAAATGAAGGATAAAAACACAACCAAAATGATAAATGGAATGTGACATAAAATTCAATTCTTTTACAACTTTACTTAACATTCTCATCCCCTTTAAACCATGGTAATCCATATACATCATGGTAGACCATAGTATATAGTTGAAAACAAAAAATGCTCAATGTTAACCATGAATGAACTCTCATTAATCATAATCAATGGTGGTTATATTTTATTGTTTTTTAACTTAGCATAATATCATGAATGAACTGTCATTAATCATAATCAATAGTGGTTATATTTTATTGTTTTTTAACTTGGCATAATATCATATTCTAATATTTTATTAGACTAAAATTTTATAATATCATGGCATAATCACTAATTTATGATTTATAGTATCATGGCCTATTATAACTATAATTACTAATATTTATTCCATATATTTAATATATAATATTAATATATTATATTAAAATATATTATCATTATATTATTTAATAATATAATATTATTAATATGTCATTAATAGATATATATTTGGCACATTAACAAAAAAAAAAAATTTCCTATAAATATCTTCCAAATAAACATTTGTAGAAGTATTCACACAAATTAGTAATACTAATGTGGTTGTTGCTAGTAAGCATAAGCACATAGAGATATATCATAAATATTAATAATATTTATTATAAAAATATAAATAGTAAATGAAATTATATTTTAGGGTGACTACAAGCAAATAATGGTAGCTTTTTTTCTTTTTGTTGATCTGTGGTCACCTCCCTCCCACTATCGTGGGCAACTTCAAGAGCATTCAGTGCCTTAAGAGCATTCAACCTAAATGAGATATGTTAGTTGTTCTCTATATCTAGTTGTAATTACTTGTTGTTATATCTTAACACATCTTATCACCCATCC
>LPNX010097115.1:3670-59367 GCA_001517045.1 Pseudotsuga menziesii | reverse complement strand
TTACTTGGATAGCTGTTTTTATTTGAGATTTGGGGTGGACTACGACCTATGATTTTTGACTAAAAGAATGTGAGATAAAAATAAAAAGAATATAAAAAATAACTGGTAGTTGATAAATGGATAACAGGAAGAGATGATAACATGTAACTAGGCACATATAACTCACACTTGAAGCTATTTAACTAGAATAATATGATGAATACAAGAATTTTTCCAAAGTGTCTTCCATTTCATAACTATCTTTCAACCATTTAATCCCTATCAACCTTTTCCAACCACAAGCTATGTGGATGTGCTACCCCACCCCAAATTCTAAAATATGAACTTCTAACAGTAGAGGATGGAAGCACACCGGAGATGATAAATAGAATGTGACATAAAGTTCAAATCATCTTCAACTTTACTCAACATTCTAATCCCATGTAAACCATGGTCATCTATCTATATACATCATGGTAAACCATAGTCAGCCGTAGTTGAAAACACAATATCCTCAATGTTAACCATGAATAAACTCTCATTAAACATAGTCAATAGTGGTTATATTTTATTGTTTTTTAACTATACCATAATATAATATTGTTATATTTTATTAGATTAAAATGTTATAATATCATTTCCTATTATAACTATAATTATATTTAATATATAATATTATTATATTATATTGGAATATATTAATTATTTAATGTTTATTATAGTATAGTATAACATTATAATTGATATGAATTTATTAATCTCTATATTATTAATATTTAAAAGATATTCTTCTAGGCTCACAACAACATTAATATTATTAATGTATCTTAATATGTTGATAGGCATATATTTGGCACAATGAGAAGGTTTTTTTTCTATAAGTATGTGCCAAATAAACATATATAGATCTATTTAGACACATTAATAACATTGGGCGAGTGCAAGCTAATGAAGGTCACTTTTGGTGCATTAGATGCAATAGAAAACTGAAAAATAAGGCATCCCTCAACTTACTTGGATTTTTTGAGATACTTACATAAAATACCTTGCTTTGAGTAACAAATATGAAATCTAGGAAATTGAATCACATTTCTGAATATATAAGTTTTATGTATTGAAAATTTCCATACCTATGTCAAGTTTCATTTTCTCCAATAGTCACTTTTTATTTTTCACGCAAATGATAAGGCATATGTTTTTGTGGGTGCAACCTTTGAAGGTCTTAATGCAACAATAATGAAATGGGTTTTTTATAATATGTGTAGTTAATTGTCTTCTAGTGCACCATACAATTTGTTTTAAAACTATTAAGGTTTCAAAAAGTTATGGAAAAAACACTAAGAATGTGTTTTTTGAGTCAAAGAGTTACAACACAATAGAAATTTTAAAAAATACAAAAAATACAATATTTTGAAATAGAAAGTACATATTTAGAATCTGCACAAAAGATTATATTTATATTTAAGATTTCATTAAAAGTGATTTTCTGTAGCATACTGTAACGATTGGGTAAACACGAGCTTCTTAAAAAATTGGAAGAAATTCCTTAGTGCAACTTTTCAAGGTCTTAATGTAATGATAATGGATTGGATTTTTTATAGTGTGTAGAGGTCAGTGTCTAGTAGTGCGACACAAAATTTCTTATGAAATGGTTGAGAAAAAAAAAGTTATGGCATAAACATATTCAGTTTTCTAAAAATCCAGTTGCATCTAAAAGGTCCACCACTCCTAAGATTGGAATTATTAATGTGGTTTTTGATAGTAGAGCATGAGCACATAGGGATATATCCCAAACATTAATAATAGTATATTATAAAAAAAATAAATAGTGAATGAAAATATATTATAGCGTGACTATAAGCAAATGATGGTTAGTTTTGGTGCATAACTGAAAAAACAAAGATACGCCCCTCATCTTTCAAGACTATTTGGCAGTAATCGTAGTAATCCAGCAGTGGATATATATATATATATATATATATATATATATATATATATATATATATATATATTGGGCACTAGGGGTAACTAACCAGTTACTAAGACCCAACAGAAGTCCATCCTATTGAGGGATAATACCCCGAATTGGGTCATTGTAGAATAAATCAGGACTCCATAATCACGAACTTACTGCAAATAGATTTGCTATGATATAACCACAAGCCGATAAATACTTCGGTATACACTCACCCCTGGCTCTTGGTTGGTGCACAATGAATCTTGATTTTAATAAAAAAGAGATGAAAAGTAGGAAATTGGATCACAGGTATTTAATGAATCTTTATTTTAATAAAAAAAAATAAGAAATGTATGAAATTGAATCACCTATTTATTGAAAATTCTTATAACTAGCTCATTTATTATGTTTCCTCCGAGTGTCATTTCCTAAATGACATAATCAATATACACAAAATTGTAAACATGTAGATAAGAAGTAGTCCTAGTGCAATGTTATTTTTCCAAAGTAAAATTAGCACGTTTTAATTTTTTTCATTTACCTATGTGAGGAGAACTCGAAATCAATTCACCAAGAGTTATGTGAGGAGACCTCAAAATCAGTTCACCAAGAGTTAGGAATGCTTTTGAAGGTCTTAATGCACAGATGAAGGATTTTGTTTTTTATAGCAAGTAGAGGTAGGTGTCTAGTAGGGCAACATATACTTTTTTTACGAAATGGTTGAAAAATGTAAATTTTAAGGCCTATACACCATCACGATGATTTTTTTGCTAAGGAGTTACATCACAAGAAAAATAATTACATATATGTAATGTGCAAAAAAGGTTCTATGTATGTCTACAATTTCATCATCCATGATTGTTTGTAACATACTACATGATGCATGTGTGTTATGTTTGAATTCCAATTTTGTGGTTGTGCCATGTGAATTGTTGTATTTCGTGTGCACAATGTATCCATATTGTGTGCATGGTGTATTTTGTATCGCATGCATGATGTGTTGTGTATCGTATGAATGATGTGTTCTATATCGTTTGCACAATATGCATGTAATTTATTTTTGCATATATTGTATAGTAAATAAAGGAAAAATAACAAACCGTTATCCCATTACAATTCCACCATCCTACTAATATCTTCAATACCTTGAGGGAGTCATTTGGTATATCCAAGAGGATTCCACCTAAGGGTGGGATAGGGGGCTTGAAATCTCAAATAACCACTCTAAGATATTTTAAAAGAGCCCATTTTCCAACCTTACATGTTGTTGCAACATGTTCTTTGTATTATTTGGACTTGACAACTTGGGACTTTGTGAAGTCAAAATCAAGGAGTATATATAGGAGGGGTTTCTAATTCACCTAAAGGTCTTCTAGTCAACCTCTTAATGTCAAAAGAAAAAAGTGGTTTTAAATCAAACCATGCACTTATTGGGTTAAGGTAAAAATGAACAAGGAATCCTAAGCCCATGCCTACATGGGGTCTAAAGTAGTTAAAGGGAGTGGTGGAAGTCCTCCCACCTTCAAGTTTAGTTCACAAGCTCACCAAGTGTGTTCCTCTATGAGTTTGTCCTAAACTATCTCTTTAACCACCATGCCAAATGGGATTTGTCACTTCCCTTAACACCACAAACCTAAGAATTGAGGGGTTTTCCTAAGTCACATTCTCTTGTTTGAATACGACCTATTGCAAACATATTTCCTCATGTTTATTTATTTTATCCAATACTTTCACGTAGATAGAATTCCCCATGGAATGAAGAATGTCATATATTTTGATATCATGAACCTATTGTTTGAGAATTAAAAGTATGTATTCCAATTATAGGACTATGTGGGTAAGAGACTGCACATTTAATTGCAAATTAACATTGATAAATTCCACAATGTTCTTTATTATTTGAAAGAAATATTGGATCTCAATATACAATATGATTTTTTTCATAACCTACAAGTTTGAATAGTACATGTGTGTGATCAAACTATCCATAATCTAGGCTACTAGGCATATTTTTCCTTCCACCCTAAACTACTCATTAGTTGTTGGCTTATAGGTCATATCGTACTAGTAGCCAATAATATGATTGTTGTGACATGGAAAGATCCCATAAGCTAAGAGGAGGGTCCCATATCCTACTTGGAGGTAAAATAAAAGAGGGAAAGAGGGAAAAACATACAATGATTATCCACATCGGGGATAGAGTGAGAGGGGAAGTAAGGGGTGTGAGAGGTTGAGTAGATGTAAAGTGGGTATTTAATGTGATTTAATTCAAGAAGGAATAATGAATTTAAGTGGAGCTAGAGTGAAAATAGACTAAGCATGGATGGGGGTGTGGAGATATATATGTAGCATATTGAGTAGACAATCAAGATGGGCAACAATGAAAAGTTGCAAAGGAGGAAGATAGATGAGAAGTTTTGGGTGGAGGAGCCATGGACAAGGGAAAATGTGGAGAAATAATAGATGGAGAAACCATGAAGTAAGTGGTGTAATCTCACATTATCTATCAAAGGGAGTAAGGCAACATGGGGATTAGAGAACCATCATTTGAACATCATATTTAGAAGCTTGATTCATGGAACATTGTCCTTAGAAGATTATATTATGTTATAATACATGGTCTAACTTCCATCCCTTAATCATGTTTAACCAAAACCCATCCTTAGAGAGAAAACACTCATATTGGCATGGATATCTATAATGAGGTGTGACAACCATACTCTAAATAGGTCATGCGTGTTTATTTTAAACCTCCTTTGTGGACTTTGAGCCATAGGATCTTACATTAGAGGATCAAACCTTAGGTTCCTCATCCAACATTGGTATAATCCTTGAATACTTTCCCTGGTGTTAAAAACCTTCAATTAGAACCCATATCCCAATTCATAGACCAAATGTCCCCTAGAGAGGTATTCTTTGGTGTTTGAATGCATCTTCAAGGTCATTGTGCTCTGTAATATTAAGATAATGAGGTCCTAGTTTCCTTCAATTACCATGGTAATGGCCTTTAGACCCATCATTAGGCACTCAAAACCTCATAGTTGATTACAATTCCCTAATTAGAATTGAAGTATCCCCTATATAGTTATCTTGTGGTTTTTTAATTCCTTTCACATCTTTGTTGAGGAAAATGAGATTCCTTTAGGTTATAATTTATAGGTTTCCTCCATTAAGGATTGTAATGGACCTGAGACACATCCATTATACTTAAAATATTCTCAAGGAACCCATCCTCACTTTAGGAAAAGAAAATTTATTAATAAATATTGTGATATAGTTAGATGATTGATTCATGGCACATGGTCCCTATAAGCTTCCCTTATTCTATACATAGGCTAAATTTCATCTCTCAATTGTTCTCTAAGCCCCAAAACCCATCCTTAGAAAAATAACCATCATAATGGCACGCATATCTCTAATTTGATGTATAACAACAATCTTCAAAAGAGGTCATACATATTTCTTTTAGGCCTAGAATCAATAACATAATAATCATCATCATATTCCTCAGTCCATGAAGGGTGATTGATTATTTATCTCTAATTTGATGCTATTCTCTGTTGACAAGTTTATTTCATTTTGACACATTTCTCATCCTCCATAGATCCCTTACTAGTCACCTTTATGAATCAAGGGTTGTAGTAGAATTCTCTCACTAATTTTCAATTCCAATTGGTAACTACAAGTTATACAATGAACCCATCCCACCTTGGGAGTGACTCCTTTAAAAACCCAAATTACATTTTGTGTGTAATTGAGCATTCATATTGGAACCTAAGTTGCAATGGGTGTACTTGAAAGGAATGTCCCATGGGCATCTTTGAATTATGTTTCTCCCTAAATTTAGAATAAACTATGAGGTTGTTTTGCATACAAACATGATATTATTGATAAAGTTATTGAAACAATGTTCCATTTCAATCTAGAAGGTTTATGCAACATTAATCATACAAAAATGAATCCCGATATACACAAATGTTCCCAAGGTGCTATGATAGTTATTATTTTTCTATGTTCTTCAAATTTTAAAACATTATACCACCTAACCTCAAAATCACATCCCTTAATTTACCCACATATTGACCCACAAACACCCTAATACATTATGAAAAATAACCCCTATTACCCTTAAATAAATCACACCTTAACATGCAAGAAACTCAAACACACTAACCCCTTCACACACTATGACCTATAGCCATTATAATCCCCTATGCAATAAACCCCTAATATATTATGACCCTGAAAACAAAAAAACCCAGTGGATGCATCATATGAAATACCCTATTTTTGACTCTAGAATGTAATTATGTAAATATCATCGAAATGGATAGAAGCTAGACATGAGTGATCAACTGTGGCCAAAATGATGTCATTATGTACATTTTATGATTAATATAAAAACCATGACTACTGCAGACTAAAGGATGAAGGAGGGATAGGGGATATTATTCCACAAGAGGGGGAGTGAGAGGGGGTTAGAAGGGAGATGGCCTTAGTAACTTATTATTTAAGTAACTACCTTTATTTAATCCTTTTATAGTATGTTCTATCAACCCATATTTATTAAAGTTCATTAACCATAACTTTGGTTTAATTATCCTAATCCTAGGATTATAAGGGAAAAAGGTGACCCCGTGTATGCCAAGTGTCTAGTTCATATCACCCTTCATGCTAGTTGGATATTTCTCCACATGCATATAATTATGGAGAACTAATCCATTTTTCCATTATTCTCTCCCATAATTGAGCCATCATCTATTTTTTGAACCACCATTAACCATACCATTACCACCCATACCACTATCATCATATGGTAGAAGGGAGCCATACCAAGAACACCGGATTGGAAAAGTGGAAGTGGAAAACACAATAATTTCTTGTGGATTGGTAGTTCTATATCAAGGGTGCCCTGTCAAAGAAATATATGGATTGACAAATCCTATGACTAGGAGGAATGTCCTCAATCTGTAATCAGTTGGTTGTATTTTTAGATAAGTCTCCATCTGTCTATAAATGATTAGCATTTATTCTTGTTGTATAAATTACTATCATGGTATGAATTAAGTGAACAAAATTAATGGAATTGGTAAATCTATTCCTATGGAAATAACCTGTAGAGTGGGTGCTCATAGAGGAATAGGGAAGTGGAGTGGAGGTAGAGTGAAAAGAGACTAAACATGGATGGGGGTGTGGATCTCTATAGATAGAATATTGAGTAGATATTTAGGAGGGGGTAATGGTGGGGTAATGATGAAGATTGGTGAAGGATAAAGATACAAGAGAGGTTGTGGGTAGAGGAGCCACGGACAAGAGAAGACATCGAGGGATGAGAGATGGAGAAAGCATGAAGTAAGTGGTGCAAGATCACATTATATAGAAAAGGAGGAGAGACAACATGGGGATTATATCGCCATCATTGTACCATCATAATGAGAGGCTTGAATCATGGCACATGGTCGCTAGGATCTTATGCAATACATGGTATAACTTTCACCCCTCAATAGTCCTCAACCAAGACCCATCCTTAGAGAAACAATCCTCCTTATGGAATTCATATATCTAACAATGTGTGACAACAATCCTCTAAAGAGGCAATGCATGTTTCTTAAAACTTCCTTTAAGGTCATTAATCCCTAGAAGCTTACTTTAAAACATCAATCGTTAGAGGAAATAAATGAATACTTTTGATAGTGCTGAAAATTTTTAATTGCCGTTGATATCCAAATTCATAGACCAGATATCCCCTAGAGAGGTATTGTTTAGTGGTTGAATGCCTCTTGAAGCTCCGTGTGCTCTATAATATTAAGATACTAAGGCCCTAATTTCCTCCAATTTCCATAGTAATGTCCTTAACACCCATCATTGGGTACTCAAAACCTCATAGTGGAATCCAGTTCCCTAATTAGAGGTGCAATATCCCCTATATAGGTATATTTTGTTTTTCTAATTCCTCTCTCATCTCTATGGAGGAAATGAATCTTCCTTTAGGATATAAGTGATAGGTTTCCTACATTAAGAATGGTAATGGACCTGAGATGGGTCAAACCATGAAGTTGGGAAACACTTTTGCTTGTTTTTTGAAAAAATAAACTGCAAAATTTTATGTTTTCCAACTTCAACCCCTTCAAATCGATGTATCCCTTAGGAATTTCACCTTGAAGTAAACACATATGTTTTACAGAATTGAATTAGCTACGTACTCATATTTTTTATAAAAAAAATTATCGAGATATAGTGGGGAAAATTTGACGTCCACCAACCACATATACTTTAAAATTTAAAGTATGAATAATGAGTGACCTAGTGCACCACATTTTTCCTAGAGATAGTTATTCATTTTTGGGAAACGAAATGTATACTCATAATATACACAAATTGCACTTTTGCATGGACTATTTGTTGATGATTTCAGAATTATACACTAATTTTTATTATTTATCGAAATAACATATGTACAAAAAATGGTGCCTTATTGACATATGTTTTTGTCTTCTCATTTTCTTTCAAATGTGACTCTTATCAAAAAACCTAAAAGCACCCCTTTGAAGAGGAAACTGCAAGGAACATCCTTGTGGTATTTTATATTTTGTTGGCTTTGTCATCGTGATGATATTGAATTTTCATTCTCACTAATTTTTACGTCACTAAATTTTTTAATGATAAAGTTTAGAAAAAAATAGCAAAAAATAGAAATCCTAAATGAAACTCAAAATTTTTTATATGATGAGGAAGTAGATTGAATGATGAATCTACTGGTATAAAATCCGACATGTAATTCTCATTTTTTGCAGTGTTTTGACCTTGTTAAAGTGACACATTTATGAAAACTGCAGAAATGGTGTTGGAATTGTGGACCAGAAACTCTCGTCTGAGAAATTTAAAATATCTCAGGCGAGAGTTATTTGAACTCTAAAATTAACCCGGAGTTAATTAAAAATATCAGTGGAAAGTTATTTTAAACTCTCGTCCAAAAGTTTAAAACATGTTTCGGCTGATATTTTTGACACATAATGCCCCAACAATCTTTTAAGGGTCTGACACATTAAATGTCCATGATTCCGACGGGATTCCACAAGTGCTTGGCCGAGAGTTGTATATATAATCTCTCTGTTGACATAGTTTTCTACAATTGATCAATCAAGAGTTGCATATCCATATTTCAGCCAAGAGTTCGGAAATCCATTGTTCAACCAAGAGTTCGTATATCCATATTGCAGCTGAGATTTTGCAAATCCATTCCTCAGTCGAGAGTTCACATATCCATATTGGAGCTGATATTTCGCATTATCCAAGTTCATAAGGCCACAAGACATTTTTTTATTAGGGTATTTTCTTTAACTCTTGTTTTGGAAGCCTGTTAATTTTTTCATTAAACACCTTCTGTGAAACCTAAGACTATGGAGAGATATCCTTCTTAACAATATAGATCATATTAGTTTCATATTATTTTTATCATTCACCCATTAGGTACGGCGGGCATTTTCCCAAGGCCACCTGAGCCAGTTTTCCAACACTGAGTCATTTTCAGGACTTTTTCCAAAGTTATCCTGAAACCCTATTTTGGAAGATCCATAACTTTTTCTTCAGACATGCTTAATGAAAACTGAGATTATGTTTAGGTAGAAAAATCAATAGACTACATCCTAACCATATGATGCAGGCCTTTAATTTTATCCTATTATTTACGGCGGGCATTTTCTTGAGACTACTTAGGTAATTTTACTTTCTCTGGTGCAAAACCTTGTTTTGGCAGACCTATGATTTTTGAATCCTCAGAAGTGATTAAGGAAAACTGATACCATGAATAGATAGCCACTTCAACAAGCTATATCCTGGTATCATGGTGTGATAATTTTAGTAAAACCATGAATTATGGTGGACAATCTCTTAGAGCATTTTTTACTCACTTTTCGATACTTATTCAATTTCCAAAGTTTCACAAACTTGCAATTCTTTTCCAGAATGATGTCAGATTTCAACAATGACTTAATGATAGAACCAGGACACCATCATGTGTCTTTCCAGCCTCATCATCATAATTTCCATGTCATTGCTTCCTTTGTCATTCAAATTTGTCTTTCACTAAGTTTTTCCCTTCCATCATGTCCTTGGTTATTCCTTTGTCATTAATGAACCCCTTTGACATAAATGAACAGAAATCCTTAATCCCACAGTAAATCCTAATATCTGATCTAGTTATGAAAAGAACAACAAAACAAGGTTTTGGTGAATTCTGGGAACCTCGTAATTGCATAAGAAACCCTAAAACAACATTTTGGGTAATTATGTGGACAAGACAACCATAAAACCTCCACTCTTTCTCATGGTTTTCCCCAAATCAATAGATTCTTTACCATTATGGGAAAACATAATTACTCAACAAAGGTCTTTAACTAAGAGTGTAGACCAGTAAAGGAATTCTATGTGAGACTATGTGAAAACTACATTAACTAAAACGTTTTTTGTTTAGAAAATAATGCTAGATGGATTTAGTGGAAAGTATAAATGTAAAATAATAAGAAAACTTGTGTTTTGTCTATGAGATAACGACACATGGATTTACTGGAAATTATAAAAGAAAGTGGCACTTGGATTTATTGGAAAGTATAAATGGAAGTTCAATAAAAACCACAAATCTCAATTAGGATCACAAGAAATTGTAAATGTAAGTTGGGATTAATGAACACCATCAATGTTAATGAATTTTGGACTTAATGAACACCATCAATGGTAATGGATTTAATGATATCATTGTAAATTTTCCAAACCAGGGATTGAATTGCACATGGACTTTCCATTTTTTCAGGAGAAAACTTACCCAAATCCAAGCTCAAAAACTAAACAACATTAGAAATATAAATTTGAACAATGGAAATAAAACATGCATAGTATGTGTTTCATGAAATCTTCTTGGCACCATATAAAAAATAAAATTTCAGAGATGGAATTTCAGATCCAATTTATGTTTGTTAAATTTGATTGTTTGAACAATTTTATAAGTATTAAGCATTTTATTAAAGATTATAATTATTAAGATTGATTTAATAGGAAAATCACCATCAAATTCCATCCGTGGATAAGATAGATCCTCAATTTTGAAATTATAAAACTCCATGACCTAAATTTGTAGCCTTTGATAAAAGACATATCCTGGCCTATGGCATAGTTAGTGTACAAGTTCAACTTGTTTTTAGAAGGAAAAGGTATAATAGAATTGATTCTAAATACTTTTTTTGAGTTTGAACACATATTGTTAAATCATTTTTTTTATTTTTCTTTTTAAAATGTAAAATACTTTAGTGAAATACAACATATATTTCAGTAAAAGGAATGAAGTTCCCACCCATATTATTCCTATCAATGTATCCATAAAAATCATTATCCTTTCAATAAAGTAATGACATTGGTAACTTTAAAGTAAATTGAAATGATATATATTTTGTGATGTAGATTCCAAGTAATCATGCATAAAAAAATGTGAAACTTGTAATCATGCAACATCAACTTAGATCTAATTTTAAGGATTCATTTTTACAAGTTCATTAATGCAAAACATAACAAATCATCAATTAATTTGACATTCATATGTTTCAAATATTTTCATTAAGTTGTACAACAATATTGTTAGGGAAGACTAAAACTATAGCTAGGGGGTGATTTCTACAAATATCAAAATTGACTCAAAATCATGACAATTTTTGCATAGAATTCAGTGGGAAGAATTATTCATCGGGAAAGAATATTTGGTTGTTTGTTTTTTTATAACAACTAAAACAAAATGTTTTAATCCAATTTTTGAAAGAACATGACTCATTTTCATGAACTTCTCAATCTAAGTATAATCGGCATTAATCAAAATGATTGGGCTTAAAAGTTAACTATGCTCTATGTGCGATTTCAAAAATTCATATAAAATGACTGCAAACACTCATGATATTGAAAGGTACATGAAACCGACATGACCAACATGACTAATGCGAATGAATGGTTCCCATCCTTTATTTTTCAAAAGTATATACATTTCTAGATGACTTAATAAAAAAATTGAATTGTATCACTTAAATGATATACTTCTTCATTCTCTCTCTCTCTCACACACACACAAGGCTACATATAAGTCCCACCATTTCTAATTTGAATATTAAATTTGAATAAAGTAAACAACATGCAAATAAAGGAAAAATGAATTAATAATTATATAAATCCACTAGTAAATATACCATCATAGATCCAAATCCTAGGCTCTATTAAGTGCGGAGAGGGATCAAATCTCTCGAGGTGCAAAACTCTTCTTAAGTATTTCACTCAAGGAGCTATCAGCGTTGGTGTATCCTATATATAGCCATTGATTTGATTCAAACCAAAAGCCACAACTTTTGATTTAAGGTCAAGATATAATATTTTTATTATTAATATTTAATATTATTTATGTCCAACATAAAGATGGTTTTAAAACAATGTGCAAGACCCTCCTAAAACCATGGGTTGTTTAGGAGGCCTTGCAAATGGTCTTAAAACCATTTGCAAGGCCCTCCTAAACCATGTACAATAAAAACATGGGTTGTTTGGTAGGCCTTGCACATGTTTTTAAAACCATTTGCAAGGCCCTCCTAATCCATGTACAATAAAACCATGGGTTGTTTAGGAGGCCTTGCACATGGTTTTAAAACCATGTGCAAGGGCAACATTTTTTTTGTTGATAATTCAATTTTTTGTTTTTTATTATTTTGTTAGGTAGGAATATTACAACATCTCCCCCATATTGTGTTGTTTTTCTGACCGACAATTTTTTTGGCAGATAATTAAATTTTTATTTTTTTATTGTTTTGTTAGGTAGGAGCATTGCAACATCTGCCCCATATTAGGTTGTTTTGTGGCCGCCATTTATTTTGGTAGATAATTAAAATTTTTATTTTTTATTATTTTGTTAGTAACCAAAGTTACTCGACAAATGTTACAAGATCTCCATCATATTATGTTGTTTTTTTGGCCAACATCTATTTTGGCCGATAATTAAATTTTTTATTTTTTATTATTTTTTTAGTAACAAACGTTACAAGTTCTCCCTCATATTAGGTTGTTTTCTGGCTAAAATTTATTTTGTTGGATAATTAATTTTTTTATTTTATTTTGTTAGTAATAAACGTTACAAGATCTCCCTCATACAAGATTCAACAAACATTACAAGATCTCCCTCATACAAGATTCAACAAATGTTACAAGATCTCCCTCATACAAGCTTCAACAAAAATTACAAGATCTCCCTCATACTGAGCTGTAGAGAGCCTCTCAATGCAATCACTAGTAATGCTGCAATAATTAAGGACAAGGCTTTATTCCCATCTTTACATATATTCATTATTCAATTTCAATAAATGAAAAAACTAAATAATAATAATAAAAAATAGATAAACCACTACTACAATTCCGATATACATCATATATCACTACTCAATTCATAGATGTTGGATTTGTTGTTATTATTCAAATAACAAACAAAATAAGGGCTAGGATAAAAAAGACGAGGGAGGGAAACAGAGAGAATGAGGGTTTCCAAAGTATTGCAAACCATCCGGGGCTACATCTGCAGCCCCTGAAAACTTGTTGCCTCAATCGAGATATTTCCCTCTTTGCTATCTGACTCAGAACTGGGCACACGGCATACAGAGAAGAAGATCTTCTTGAATTTTTGGAGGACCCATTGCAGGAAGGAATGGTTTTCTACAAACCCACTATTTGTGTGGTTAGATTCTCTATAGCTGTCCAGATTATCCTGGAAGTCTTTCCAGCTGGGACCACCCCAGAACCTAAGGGTTAATGGAAACCAGGGTTAATGTTGAACCATTGGATATCCCTCCATAACCAACTGCAACACCCTCACAATTACCCCTAGCAGTGAGGCCGCTTGAACCAGTGCTCACGGGAATCCTGCTTTTGCTTTTTCCTCCCAATTTTGAAGCAAAATTAGGGCTTATTTCTATGGATGCCACCATCATTCACTCAGAATATTTTTACAGTTTGATTTTGAATCCTCTGACCCCACTGGAGAAATCCCTCTTTAATGACTTCGAGCTTCTGGAAACGGTTTGGATTGGATCCCTTCCAAATCCTTCGGAGCAGTCACACCCTCTGGTTCCAGACAGAGAGGAAAGTTTTAGTCCAGAAGGATTCATAGCTTCTTTCCTACAGCTGGGTGATTTTCAAGGAATGCCATTTGAATCTGGCTTGGATCACAGCAGCAAGGATGTCACATACCCCAATTTTGTAAAATAATGTTAATTGTTTTAATTATATTCCTGAGACATTATGTTAAAGTTAATGTTAAAGTAGGAACTGATGAATCAGCAGAGTCAAAAGAAGTGGAATGTAATTCTGAATATTTTATTTTTTATAAATAAAAAAATGGAGACAACAGCATGGGAGAGCTGTTAATAAGAGGTTACTGGTCAAACTGCTGGATGGAACTAGGTGGAGGGAAAAATACAAGTGGCAGCATCCTCAAACACTTCCTGAGTTGCAAGTGGCAACTTCCCTATATTTGGGGTCATGATCCCCCAAGAAAGTGGCATCAGAGCAGGTGGCTCAATAAATGACAACTAACCCAAAAAGACCTAGGCAATCTTTTAAAAGTACCTAATGAATAGAGCTGAGGTTGCTCAGATAATTTCCAGAGAAGTATCATTCAGGAGGAATGTTATTCAGGAAATTCATTGGGGAAAAAGGAAAACAGTAAGGAAGGTGTGTTGAGAGAAAGTCTGCAGTAACTTGGTCTGTTATAGCTGGTTAGCTGGGAGAACTTAGTGATAAGTTCATATTTGGTACTGAGTCTGAAGACTGGTATTTGACTATTGTTGCACCTAGTTCCAGCCAGGGAGACCAGAGCAAGCTCAGGGGTCCTGAGGAGTCGTTGTTCGAGCGCTCTCCAGGAATTAGTAGGGAGGAATGGCCTCCCATTGTTGTTGTTGTCCAGGCTCAAGAAACAGGTTCTGTCCTCTGACAGTCTATGTTTTAGTAACTGTGTATGATTAAATGTTATGTTTGTTGCTTATGATATAAAGATTTAGATGGCTTAGTGATGTAGTTAATCTTAGTTTATCAGTAATAGAATCTTCTTGATGAGAAATAAAAACCCACTGTGTTTTTCCTCATCCGGGGTTACCAGACCGTACTCCAGCATAGTGGTGAATTTATAAATAAAGATGGTATGATGAAAATACAAAATAGAATGTTAATGGAGTATTAGAGTATTCTTTGTGTGTTTATCAAAAGATCTATCCTTTGTATCAGTAGTATTAACTTGAACTGAAGCTGTCAGTCTTTTTAGAACAGGAAAAGAAGCTCAGTTAACTACTGCTAGTAGTGGGAATGAATAGATAATATAGTTTTTGATACAGTAGTTATTTTCAGTGATATCATCACTTAATTGAATTTCAAAAGAAAAGTAGGATAGTTCACTAGAGCAGGAATAAGCTGAATAAAGATACTTTACAGTCTATTTTTTTCCAGATGTTACTACTGCTTGTACAATAAGCGATACAGAAAGAAAGATTATTTAGAATGACTGATTGTTGCTACATGCGACTTATTGAATTTAAGACTTTATTTATGGATAGCAAATTATGTATTTATTTATTTATTTTAATTAGTTAAAGCATAAAGAAATCCTACACATGCCATTCTATACTTTTAAGCTGTTAATAATTGCAGTATTTAATTCTCTTCTTCTATTTATTTTTCTGAATATTAACCTGTAATATAATTGAGAAAATCTAGTATATAGAGAATACTTTTGTAAAATATATAGTACAGTAAAAATAATATTACAGTAATAAATTACTAAGTTTATTTATGACTACAAATAGATAAAGAATAAGGGTAACAGTTTTATAATAACATTTACAGTTCTCTTAAATAAAATAAACCAAGTAAAAGTAATAATAGAAGCCACGGTACTGATAGGTAAGACAACAGTCTTATATTATATCCTTCTATTATAATATATTCATTCTATTATATATGTTGCATGAGCTAAGTCTGTAGTTTATATACTAATCATATAAACAATAATATTATAATGATCTATTAAATGTTATTAACATGAATTATAATTCTAACTTTTATACTTAAAAGAAAAGAAGTAATTGTTAGTTACTTAAGTACTCCACAAGGAACAAGAATCATTTTATTACTTCCTTTAAGTAAAATAAGATGATAGTATTTCCAAAAATCTATAAAACAAACTGAATATAAGAGTAATGTATAGGAAACCCTAATGATATTTTAATAGAATTATTATGGAATAAAAGTCAAGTATATTAACGCGCTGTTCTTGTTTCAATAGAGTAACACATTGCCCAACTTAATGAGCTTACGCAAAATTTACTCAACCTAACTACAACCTCATAATTTACAGAGGTAAATTATAAATTAAAGACAAATGCTGTAAACATATCCATACTGACGAGTTTCAAATTTATTGATAAGCATACAAATTTAAGTACTGTAATTTAAACAAGAATTATAGAAAGAAAAACAATATTAATAAATTATAACATGGATTTAGGGTGGAAACCCTGTAAAACTTATAATTACAGCGGAAGTAAGAAGTCGAGGGTTGTAAACCCTTTTTCCAAAGTCGGGCTAATGGCCTCTTGTAATTACACAGTAAAACTAAACAAAAATTCGAATGGCTTTTTAAAGCCCTCGACCCCTACAAGTATTGGAGAGAATGGCATTATTGCCTTATGTCTCTTTCACTTCATACAAAGCACTTAACACAAAAAAAATAAACTGCGTATACAATCTCGGCCGAAGCCGGAGCACTTTCAAACAGCGCAGGGGCTTCTTCAACTACATTAACTATCAAACAAACTAACCAGATAAATTGAAGTCGCAAGGGTTACAGGAATCAACGTGCCAACCCTAAAAAGTCCCAAAGGTACCCCACAAAGAGAAAATTCCATGGTTTAACCAGACTTACCGGGAACTTGCAGCTGCTGAAACTGCCTCGTACCAGAAGCCGCGCAGAAGGAAGCGCCGAGACCTGTTTCCAACAAAGAAAACCACAATGTTAAAATGTGTAAGTAGGAAACTATTCTTATAACTAAAAACAAACAGTATAACAAAAAAGAAAAGGAATTGTAGTATTCCTTACCTGATCTTTTTATGGAGGCGCAACCACCAGTAATAGCTAGACAACCGCTAACGTGACGAGGTAATCCCTATTGCAGGAAGGGAGAAGAAGATTAACACACTACAACACAAAGATGAAATGCAGCAAGACAAAGCTTCGATCCTCACTGAGGAAGGAGGTTATCTCAGTTGAGGGTTCAGGTTTAAGATAGCATGACAGAGAAAAACCTGCGAGAATAACAACCAACAGATGACCAACATCAACACATGGGATAGGACAAGCCACAAGAAGATAATGAGCTGGAGATTAATGTTGCAGAGGAGAGGTGCAGCAAGGGTGCACCAGCACCATCGCAAGGTGACAGGAGCCGAAGGAGGAGGAGGGAATAGTGAGTTAGGGTTTGTCTACAGCCCTTTTAACCACGTATTGCATGGCCATGGTAATGCCACGTTACCTTAAAATATATTGCTTGCGATGGGTGGATTCATATAGTTCGGAAGATGTTCCACCCAGAAATGATTTCAATCATTGTATGCATCAAGTTTACTCTTAGGCTTGCTACAAAGTCAGCTTATCATTCCCACGCTGCATGAAGAGACATAAAAATAATTGCTTAAAAACACTTAAACCTTGTAATCACTATGGTCGTTGAGACCTTTACAACCAATGCTTGCAATTTATGATATTCTTATAACTTAACAAGATTAAACCCTCGATTGATATGGTAGGTTATGTTTATAAATTTTCTTGCTAAGAAATTAATATTTACCATAGTTTGTAAATGTTGGAAAAGAAACTTATTCTCTATAAGGTTTATAGAACCATAAATTAAAGATTAAGCTTGATTTTGATCATAAACATGGACGATTTTAGGCCTCATATGTCCACCTTATACTCTTTCTTTTGCATTATGAGATGTTAAGTTCAATCAACTTCTGACTTAACATAAAAATATACTTGAAAGATTAATAAGGAGGTTTATAGAGTAACAACTATGACATTGGTCTTATGGTTCATATTAACCTCAGTGGTTTATTTCTACTAGTCAAATAGTAACATTTGGTAAAAGATACAAAAAGGAGAGTAGTAATTACTATGTGGTGACCGTGCTTGCCTAAGGTAATATCCTTAATTATAAGTTATGACTTGGCAAGGTTAGGCCACATTTTCTTTTATCTAAAAGTTTAACCATAATAAGATAGATAGGCATATAACAATTAAGTGTTGCATTCTTTATAAAGTGGTAGTCCCTTAAGGACATGTCCCGTGTATAAACATAAAGGGAATAGAATAAAAACTGTTTCAGTAGGATATATATATATTACCAAAGATAAGCTCCAGTTATGCTTGAAAACCGTTGATGAGTGACAAAAAAAAAGAAACTCTATGCATCGACAATATTATAGTTTTCTTAGAAAACAGCTTGAAGTAAAGTGGTGAACTCTTTTAAAACTTCAAAGTTTAAAATGGAAACAATAATGCATAAAACCCTTATCAGTTTACATTTACTATGTACCGTAATTGTTCACAAATGGATTCATACTGTAGATTCTATAACTCTACCACTTTTACTCTGTTGTAAAGAGTCAGTAAGATATTTTTAATACTTCACGACTATAATAGATATGGAATAGTTCTGTAACCATCAAGAACCATAAATTACTTCTACTAGAAAAAGGCCAGTTATTAAATGTACCTCAATAAGCGTTGGAAATTGTTTAACATTTATTTTCTTATTGAGCTTTTCTTTTGCGACGAACTTGTATTTAAATACTCTAGAATTGCGACAAGCAGCACCAAAACCTCTTACCTGTAATCTGTAAGAACATGAGAACTTTCTGCATTAGCTCGGAAGCTAAGTAAGCCCAGTTTTGCATGACAGTCTCCCTTGTGGTCGCAAAAAGAAACAAAGTCAGTAAACTGAAAAGAACTGTTCTATCACTAATATAACCAACAGATAATTCAGATAATGAATTTGGTAATATATAACTAATCAAACAATTAGTGACTGCATTTATTGAATTTATATGCATTTAAAAAAAAAAAAAAATTGGAAAATTTGGGGTTTTGACATGTGGTATCAGAGCATGGTTCAAATACTAGGCCTTGATGCGGCCCAAATAGTTTCCGTAGAACAGTAAAATGATGTACTAACCTATATTCTGTTTTATGTAAAGAACATAAAATTTTCTTTTTTTTTCTGAAAAATTAACAGGCAGGTATGGAAAAGATGGGAGAGTATGCTCAGGAGGAGTCTCCAGACACAAAAACAAGACAAATGCCCAGAGAACCTATGTTAGAGGAGGAGACTTCCAACTCTTCAGAGTTGTTGCAGACTATAAAGGATTTGAAGACTGAAATGGAATCAGTCAAGAAGGAGAATGAGAGAATTTTGAAGGTTCAGGAAGAGTTAACCAAATTTTAATGGAAAGGTTCCAAACTGAAGGAAGGGGTAGAAGATTGGAATTTTAGGATGTTAGTCATCAAAGAAGGTCTAAAAATATGAAGCTGGAAAAAACTGAAAGTACTTCATCATCTGAAGGGTTCGGTGAACGGAAAACCTACCACACTACTAGTGACAGTAGTGAGGTTGAGTTGTATAACATAAAGAAGAAGTATAGACCATATGAGGAGATTTCAGGGGAGTTTAAAAAAATAAAGCCCCCAACTTTTAATGGAGAGACTGAAAAAGGGGAAGAAGTAAAGTCCTGGTTATCCGGGATGAGGAAGTATTTTCAGATATACAACTATTCAAATCAACTGAAGGCAAGAATGGCAATCTATAATCTCTCTGGAAAAGCAGACATATCGTGGCAAGATCTGAAGAGAGTCAAGGGTATCAAGGAAAAAAAAGTTAATTGGAGTACCTTTAAAAGGTACTTCAAGAAGAAATTTCTGTCTGAACAATATTATGAAGAAAGAGCTAAAGAATTTTACGAATTGAAGTTAGGTTCGATGACCATGAAAAATTTAAACAGTAAATTCTTAAGCGTGCTTAGGTATGTACCTTACCTAGTAGACGAGAAACCTAAAGTGCAACGATTTCTCAGCTGTCTACCATATCACATTAAGGACAGAATTGAGTATGATAACCCGAAGACCGTGGAGTAAGCCATCCGGAAGGCTAATTTCTGTTTTGAACAGAACAAGAAGAAAGAAGGCTTAGCCAACTGAAAGGCTAAGAAAAACAACAATCAGCCTGAGTTTAAGAAGAAGGAATTTGTACCCCAAAAGAATTTCAAGAATAATAAGAACAGAAATTATTCTAACAATAAGAATTTCCAAGGAAATAGAAATGGTGCATCCAATAATTCGAATAACTTCAAGGGCAAGGAGGTTGCAAATAACCATGGGAATTTCACTAAGAGTTTTGAAAGAAAGGAGCCTGTTAAGTGCTAGGAATGTAATGGCCCGCACTATGCCTCGGTCTGCCCAAACCGGAAAAAGTCAGTCAGCAATATTCATACTGTGTAGGAGGAAATGACCATTGGAGAACTCGCGAGGACTATGCCCAGAATAAATGCAGCATTGGAGAACCGCCAAGCTGACTACTAGAATTCCATGGTGGAAGTGGAAGGTATGATTAACCAAACCCTTGTAACCATTTTAATTGATCCAGGAGCTAGTCTTAGTTACATTGCACCTCAGATAGTGGAAAAATGTAATTTGTCAGTAGATAAATTTGATAATTCTTGGTTAGTTCAATTATCCACTGGGGAAAAAAGAAAAGTAACATGTTTTGTGAAAGAATGTGCTTTATTTATGGATGAATTTAAACCTACAGTTAAGCTTACTGTTTTGCCACTTGGCTTGTATGATTTACTGATTGGCATGGATTGGTTAGAGCAGCATAAGGTAGTTTTAAATTGTTACGATAAAACCTTTACGTGCGTAAATAGTAATGAACAACTAGTAACGGTTAAGGGTATTCCTAGGAAAACTGTAATCAGGCAGATTTCTTCTTTACAACTTAAAAGAGCAGTTAGAAAAGGGCGTAAAGCCTATGCTGTAACTATTACAGATGAGGTAAGTAAATCTGAAACAAATAAGTTAAAAATAGAAGATATTCCCGTTTTAAATGAATTTGCTGATGTATTCCCAGAAGAAATTCCAGGATTACCTCCCAGGAGGGAACTGGATTTCACTATTGAGCTGGTGCCAGGTGTGGTACGTAACTCAAAAGCCCCGTATCGTATGAATATTTTAGAACTTAATGAATTAAAATCACAGTTAAAAGAGTTAATAGATAAGAAGTACATTCGACCCAGTGTATCTCCTTGGGAAGCACCGGTCATCTTTGTCAAAAAGAAAGACAGAACTATGCGACTATGCATAGACTACCGTCAACTAAACAAAATGACTATTAAAAATAGATATCCGTTACCCCACATAGATGATCTGTTTGATCAGCTACGTGGAGCCACGGTGTTCTCAAAGATAGACCTGAGGTCAGGATATCATCAGGTAAGAATTAAAGATGAAGATATCTTTAAGACAACCTTCAGAACAAGGTATGGACACTATGAGTTTGTCGTAATGCCATTTGGGCTTACCAATGCCCCAGTTGTCTTCATGTGCTTAATGAATAATATAATGCATAAGTACTTAGATAAATTTGTTGTCGTATTTATCGACAACATCTTAATTTACTCTAAAATAGAAGAAGAACATAAAGAACACCTAAATATAGTTTTACAAGAATTGCGAGAACAACAGCTCTTCGCAAAGTTTACCAAGTGCGACTTCTTTAAGGATGAAATCTAGTACTTAGGTCACGTAGTGACTAAGGAAGGGATTTCAGTCGATCCTGAAAAGATTTGGGCAATCGAAGATTGGGCGGTTCCAAAGGACGTAACAGATGTTAGGTCATTCATGGGAATTACTGGTTATTACCGGAGATTCATTGAAGGCTTTTCAAAAATAGCTAATCCGATCACTTCCTTGCAAAAGAAAGGCAAGAAATTTGATTGGAACTTAAAATGTGAAGAAAGTTTTAAGAAATTAAAAACCTTATTGACAAGTGCGCATATTCTAAGAATACCGGATCCTAATAAGGATTTTGTAGTATGCATAGATGCCTGCAATGATGGCTTAGGTGGTGTGCTGACTCAAGATGGACATGTCATTGCCTATGAGTCCAGGAAGTTAAAAATTCACGAAAAGAATTACGCGACTTATGATCTAGAACTTGTGGCTATTATACATGCCTTAAAAATGTGGCGACATCATTTAATAGGAAGAAAGTTTATTTTAATAACTGATAATAAAGGTCTTAAATACCTTTTAGATCAGCCCAACTTAAATGCAAGACAAGCAAGGTGGTTAGCCTTCTTGAGTGAATATGATTTTGAAATCCAACACATAAAGGGTAAGGAAAAAAAGGTGGCTGATGCTTTAAGGAAAAACACAAGGCTGAAATTTACAGCAGTAATCAGCACTAATGCTTCTGATTTAAATGAACAGTTTAAAGAAGGGGTAAAGCAGGATGAAATCTATCAGAAATTACAAGTTACAGCTAAAGAAAAACCTACAGAAAGCTCAATAAAAGGTTACAGTCTAAATGAAGATGGATTTTTATTATTTAAGGATAAACTATATGTGCCTAATGTGCCTAAGGTTAATTTGTTGATTCTGGATGAAGTTTATAAAACACCTTACTCAGGACATCCAGGTTACCAAAAGACTGTAACCATGATAAGAAAAGAATATTTCTGGCCTAATATGAAATCTGAAGTAGCTGAATACATAGCTAGATGTTTGAACTGTCAACAAGTGAAAATTGAACACCAACATCCAGCTGGTTTACTGCAACCTTTACTTATTCCTAGTTGGAAATGGGAAGTAATCAGCTTAGATTTTATTTCTGGATTGCCCAGAAATCGGAATCAAAATGACTCAATTATGGTGGTGGTAGATAAATTAAGCAAAGCAGCACATTTCATTCCTATTAAAACTACTTACAAGGATGCCAACATAGCTGACATATTCTTAAAGTAGATTTTTTGGTTACATGGAGTACCGAAGGTTATCATTTCAAACAGGGATCGTAAATTCACAGGAAATTTTTGGAAGTCCTTGTTTAAGGGATTGAATACAACCTTGAATTTCAGTACCTCCTTCCATCCTTAGACCGATGGACAGACTGAAAGAGTGAATGAGGTGCTGGACGATTTATTAAGGATGTATGTTAAGGATCAGCCAGGTAAGTGGGAAGACTACTCGCATCTAGCAGAGTTTGCATATAATAACAACTATTAGTCATCAGTTAAGTTTAGTCCATTTGAAATTTTGTATGGACGTAAATGCAACACTCCTATCTCCTCAAATAATCCAGTAGATAGATTAGTGTTAGGACCAGAATTATTAAAGGAAATGGAGATAATTGTAAAACAAGTGCAGGAAAATTTGAAAGTGGCACAGGATCGGCAAAAGAGCCAGGCAAATTTGAAAAGAACTCCCAAAGAATTCCAGGTAGGTGAGCATGTGTTTATAAAGGTAAGACCAAAGAAAATCTCTCTAAGATTGGGGAGTTGTGCAAAACTAGCACCATGTTATTGTGGTATGTTTGAAATTTTATCTAGAATTGGTGAAGTTGCATATCAGCTATCGTTACCACCTAAATTGAAAGTGCATAATGTTTTCCATATCTTTGTTTTGAAAAAGTATGTTCATGATGCTACTCATGTGGTTGATTGGAATGTTGTACAGGTGGAACCAGAAGGCAAAATTCTGGTGGAACCGGACTGTATCCTCGAGAAGAGGGAAATTACTCTGCGGAACCGCACCATTGGACAAGTGAAGGTGCAATGGAAGCACCTTAGTCCTGAAGAGGCTACCTGGGAACTGGAAAGTAAGATGCGGGAAGCATACCCGAATCTGTTCCAGGAGGTTGCAGAGGATGAATAATAAGTAACATCGAGGACGATGTTACATTTTAAGGGGGTGTGTATGTCACATACCCCAATTTTGTAAAATAATGTTAATTGTTTTAATTTTATTCCTAATACATTATGTTAAATTTAATGTTAAATTAGGAACTGATGACTCAGTAGAGTCAAAAGAAGTAGAATGTAGTTCTGAATATTTTATTATTTATAAATTAAAAAAATGGAGACAACATCATGGGAGAGCTGTTAATAAGAGGTTACTGGTCAAACTAGTGGATGGAACTAGGTGGAGGGAAAAAGACAAGTGGCAGCATCCTCAAACACTTCCTGAGTTGCAAGTGGCAACTTCCCTATATTTGGGGTCATGATCCCCCAAGAAAGTGGGATCTGAGAAGGTGGCTCAATAAATGACAACTAACCCAAAAAGACCTAGGCAATATTTTAAAAGTACCCAATGAATAGAGCTGAGGTTGCTCAGATAATTTCCAGAGAAGTATCATTCAGGAGGAATGTTATTCAGAAAATTCATTGGGGAAAAAGGAAAACAGTAAGGAAGGTGTGTTGAGAGAAAGTCTGTAGTAATTTGGTCTGTTACAGCTGGTTAGCTGGGAGAACTTACTGATAAGTTCAGATTTGGTACTGAGTCTGAAGACTGGTATTTGACTATTGTTGCACCTAGTTCCATCCAAGGAGACCAGAGCAAGCTCGGGGGTCCTGCGGAGTCATTGTTTGAGCACTCTCCAGGAATTGTTAGGGAGGAATGGCCTCCCATTGCTGTTGTTGTCCAGGATCAAGAAACAGGTTCTGTCCTCTAACAGTCTGTGTTTTAGTAACTGTGTATGATTAAATGTTATGTTTGTTGCTTATGATATAAATATTTAGATGGCTCAGTGATGTAGTTAATCTTAGTTTAACAGTAATAGAATCTTCTTAATGAGAAATAAAAACCCACTTTGTTTTTCCTCATCCGGGGTTACCAGACCGTACTCCAGCACAGGGGTGAATTTATAAATAAAGATGGTATGATGAAAATACAAAATAGAATGTTAATGGAGTATTAGAGTATTCTTTGTGTGTTTATCAGAAGAGCTATCCTTTGTATCATTAGTATTAACTTGAACTGAAACTGTCAGTCTTTTTAGAACAGGAAAAGAAGCTCAGTTAACTACTGCTAGTAGTGGGAATGAATAGTTAATATAGTTTTTGATACAGTAGTTATTTTCAGTGATATCATTACTTAATTGAATTTCAAAAGAAAAGTAGGATAGTTCACTAGAGCAGGAATAAGCTGAATAAAGATACTTTACAGTCTATTTTCTTCTAGATGTTACTACTGCTTGTACAATAGCGATACATAAAGAAAGATTAGTTAGAATGACTGATTGTTGCTACATGCGACTTATTGAATTTAAGACTTTATTTATGGATAGCAAATTATGTGTTTATTTATTTGTTTTAATTATTTAAAGCATAAATAAATCCTACACATGCCATTCTATACTTTTAAGCTGTTAATAATTGCAGTATTTAATTCTCTTCTTCTATTTATTTTTCTGAATATTAACCTGTAATATAATTGAGAAAATCTAGTATATAGAGAATACTTTTGTAAAATATATAGTACAGTAAGAATAATATTACAGTAATAAATTACTAAGTTTATTTATGACTACAAATAGATAAAGAATAAGGGTAACAGTTTTATAATAACATTTACAGTTATCTTAAATAAAATAAACCAAGTAAAAGTAATAATAGAAGCCATGGTACTGATAGGTAAGACAACAATCTTATATTATGTCCTTCTAATATAATATATTCATTCTATTATATATGTTGCATGAGCTAAGTCTGTAGTTTATATACTAATCATAGAAACAATAATACTATAATGATCTATTAAATGTTATTAACATGGATTATAATTCTAACTTTTATACTTAAAAGAAAAGAAGTAACTGTTAGTTACTTATGTACTCCACAAGGAACGAGAATCATTTTATTACTTCCTTTTAGTAAAATAAGATAATAGTATTGCCAAAATTCTATAAAAGAAACTGAATATAAGAGTAATGTACAGGAAACCCTAATGATATTTTAATAGAATTATTATGGAATAAAAGTCAAGTATATTAACGCGATGTTCTTGTTTCAACAGAGTAACACATTGCTCAACTTAATGAGCTTACACAAAATTTACTCAACCTAACTACAACCTCATAATTTACAGAGGTAAATTATAAATTAAAGACAAATGTTGTAAACATATCCATACTGACGAGTTTCAAATATATTGATAAGCATACAAATTTCAGTACTGTAATTTAAACAAGAATTATAGAAAGAAAAACAGTATTAATAACTTATAACATGGATTTAGGGTGGAAACCCTGTAAAACTTATAATTACAGTGGAAGTAAGAAGTCGAGGGTTGTAAACGCTTTTTCCAAAGTCAGGCTAACGACCTCTTGTAATTACACAGTAAAACTAAACAAAAAGTCGAATGGCTTTTTAAAGCCCTCGACCGCTGCAAGTATTGGAGAGCATGGCATTATTTCCTTCTGTCTCTTTCACTTCATACAAAGCACTTAACAGAAAAAAAAAAGAAACTGTGTATACAATCTCGGCTGAAGCCGGAGCACCCTCACACAGTGCAGGGGATTCTTCAACTACATTAAGTATCAAACAAATTAACTGGATAAACTGAAGTCACAAGGGTTACAGGCATCAACGTGCCAACCCTCAAAAGTCCCAAAGGAACCCCACAAAGAGAAAATGCCATGGTTTAACCAGGCTTACCAGGAACTTGCAGCTACTGAATTTTCCTTGTACCAGAAGCCACGCAGAAGGAAGGTCCGAGACCTATTTCCTACAAAGAAAACCACAATGTTAAAATTTGTAAGTAGGAAACTATTCTTATAACTAAAAACAAACAGTATAACGAAAAAGAAAAGGAATTGCAGTATTCCTTACCTGATCTTTTTATGGAGGTGCAACCACCAGTAACAGCTAGACAACCGCCCACGTGACGAGGTAATCCCTATTGCAGGAAGGGAGAAGAAGATTAGCACACTGCAACACTCAGATGAAATGCAGCAGGATAAAGCTTCGATCCTCACTGAGGAAGGAGGTTATCTCAGTCGAGGGTTCAAGTTTAAGATAGCATGACAGAGAAAAACCTGCGAGAATAACAACCAACAGATGACCAACAGAAACACACGGGATAGGACAAGCCACAAGAACATAACGAGCTGGAGATTAACGTTGCAGAGGAGAGTTGCAGCAAGGGTGCACCAGCACCATCGCAAGGCGACAGGCTCCAAAGGAGGAGGAAGGAATAGTGATTTAGGGTTTGTCTACATCCCTTTTAACCACGTATTGCATGGCCATGGTAATGCCACGTTACCTTAAAATATATTGCTTGCGATGGGTGGATTCATATAGTTCGGAAGACCTTCCACCCATAAATGATTTCAATCGTTGTATGCATCAATTTTACTCTTAGGCTTGCTACAAAGTTAGCTTATCATTCCCATGCTACATGAAGAGACATAAAAATCATTGCTTAAAAACACTTAAACCTTGTAATTACTATGGTCGTTGAGACCTTTACGACCAATGCTTGCAATTTATGATATTCTTATAACTTAACAAGATTAAACCCTCGATTGATATGGTAGGTTATGTTTATAACTTTTCTTGCTAAGAAATTAATATTTACCATAGTTTGTAAATGTTGGAAAAGAAACTTATTCTCTATAAGGTTTATAGAACCATAAATTAAAGATTAAGCTTGATTTTGATCATAAACATGGACGATTTTAGGCCTCATATGACCACCTTATACTCTTTCTTTTGCATTATGAGATGTTAAGTTCAATCAACTTCTGAATTAACATAAAAATATACTTGAAAGATTAATAAGGAGGTTTATAGAGTAAAAACTATGACATTGGTCCTATGGTTCATATTAACCTCAGTGGTTTATTTCTACTAGTCAAATAGTAACATTTGGTAAAAGATACAAAAAGGAGAGTAGTAATTACTATGTGGTGACCGTGCTTGCCTAAGGTAATATCCGTAATTATAAGTTATGATTTGGCAAGGTTAGGCCACATTTTCTTTTATCTAAAAGTTTAACCATAATAAGATAGATAGGCATATAACAATTAAGTGTTGCATTCTTTATAAAGTGGTAGTCCCTTAAGGACATGTCCCGTGTATAAACATAAAGGGAATAGAATAAAAACTGTTTCGGTACGATATATATATTACCAAAGATAAGCTCCAGTTATGCTTGAAAACCATTGATGAGTGACAAAAAAAAAGAAACTCTATGCATCGACAATAGTATAGTTTTCTTAGAAAACAACTTGAAGTAAAGTGGTGAACTCTTTTAAAACTTCAAAGTTTAAAATGGAAACAGTAATGCATAAACCCCTTATCAGTTTACATTTACTATGTAACATAATTGTTCACAAATGGATTCATACTGTAGATTCTATAACTCTGCCACTTTTACTCTGTTGTAAAGATTCAGTAAGATATTTTTTATACTTCACGACTGTAATAGACATGGAATAGTTCTATAACCATCAAGAACCATAAATTACTTCTACTAGAAAAAGGCCAGTTATTAAATGTACCTCAACAAGCATTGGAAATTGTTTAACATTTATTTTCTTACTGAGATTTTCTTCTGCGACGAACTTGTATTTAAATACTCTAGAATTGTGACAAGCAGCACCAAAACCTCTTACCTGTAATCTGTAAGAACAGGAGAACTTTCTGTATTAGCTCGGAAGCTAAGTAAGCCGAGTTTTGCATGACAGTCTCCCTTGTGGTCGCAAAAAGAAACAAAGTTAGTAAACTGAAGAGAACTGTTCTATCGCTAATATAACCAACAGATAATTCAGATAATGAATTTGGTAATATATAACTAATCAAACAATTAGTGACTACATTTATTGAATTTATATGCATTTTAAAAAAAATTAAATTTTTTGGAAAATTTGGGGTTTTGACATGTGGTATCAGAGCATGGTTCAAATACTAGGCCTTGATGCGGCCCAACTAGTTTCCGTAGAACAGTAAAATGATGTACTAACCTATATTATGTTTTATGTAAAGAACATAAAATTTTCTTTTTTCTGAAAAATTAACACATAGGTATGGAAAAGCTGGGAGAGTATGCTCAGGAGGAGTCTCCAGACATGGAAACAAGACAAATGCCCAGAGAACCTATGTTAGAGGAGGATATTGCCAACTCTTCAGAGCTGTTGCAGACTGTAAAGGATTTGAAGACTGAAATGGAATCAGTCAAGAAGGACAATGAGAGAATTTTGAAGGTTCAGGAAGAGTTAAACCAAATTTTAATGGAAAGGTTCCAAACTGAAGGAAGGGGCAGAAGATTGGAATCTGAGGATGTTAGTCATCAAAGAAGGTCTAAAAAGATGAAGCTGAAAAAAACTGAAAGCAATTCATCATCTGAAGGGTTCTGTGAACGGAAAAGATACCACACTACTAGTGACAGTAGTGAGGTTGAGTTGTATAATAGAAAGAAGAAGTATAGACCATATGAGGAGATTTCAGGGGAGTTTAAAAAAATAAAGCCCCCAAATTTTAATGGAGAGACTGAAAAAAGGGAAGAAGCAGAGTCTTGGTTATCCGAGATGAGGAATTATTTTCAGATATACAACTATTCAAATCAGCTAAAGGAAATAATGGCAATCTATAATTTCTCTAGAAAAGCAGACATATGGTGGCAAGATCTGAAGAGAGTCAAGGGTATCAAGGAAAAATAAGTTAATTGGAGTACCTTTAAAAGGTACTTCAAGAAGAAATTTCTGTCCGAACAATATTATGAAGAAAGAGCTAAAGAATTTTACGAATTGAAGTTAGGTTCGATGACTATGAAGGATTTAAACAGTAAATTCTTAAGCTTGCTTAGGTATGTACCTTACCTAGTAGACGAGAAACCTAAAGTGCAACGATTTCTCAGCTGTCTACCATATCACATTAAGGACATAATTGAGTATGATAACCCGAAGACCCTGGAGGAAGCCATGCGGAAGGCTAATTTCTATTTTGAACAGAACAAGAAGAAAGAAGGCTTAGCCAACTGGAAGGCTAAGAAAAACAACAATCAGCCTCAGTTTAAGAAGAAGGAATTTGTACCCTAGAAGAATTTCAAGGATAATAAGAACAAAAATTATTCTAACAATAAGAATTTCCAAGGAAATAGAAATGGTGCATCCAATAATTCGAATAACTTCAAGGGCAAGGAGGCGGCTGCAAATAACCATGGGAATTTCACTAAGAGTTTTGAAAGAAAGGAGCCTGTTAAGTGCTGGGAATGTAATGGCCCGCACTATGCCTCGGTCTGCCCAAACTGGAAAAAGTCAGTCAGCAATATTCATACTGTGTAGGAGGAAATGACCGTTGGAGAACTCGCGAGGACTATGCCCAGAATAAATGCAACATTGGAGAACCGCCAAGCTGACTACCAGACTTCCATGGTGGAAGTGGAAGGTATGATTAACCAAACCCCTGTAACCATTTTAATTGATCCAGGAGCTAGTCTTAGTTACATTGCACCTCAGATAGTGGAAAAATGTAATTTGTCAGTAGAGAAATTTGATAATTCCTGGTTAGTTCAATTAGCCACTGGGGAAAAAAGAAAAGTAACCTGTTTTGTGAAAGAATGTGCTTTATTTATGGATGAATTTAAAACTACAGTTAAGCTTAATTTTTTTCCACTTGGCTCGTATGATTTACTGATTGGCATGGATTGGTTAGAGCAGCATAGGGTAGTTTTAAATTGTTACGATAAAACCTTTACGTGCGTAAATAGTAATGAACAACCAGTAATGGTTAAGGGTATTCCAAGGAAAACTGTAATCAGGAAGATTTCTGCTTTACAACTTAAAAGATCAGTTAGAAAAGGGTGTAAAGCCTATGCTGTAACTATTACAGATGAGGTAAGTAAATCTGAAACAAATAAGTTAAAAATAGAAGATATTCCTGTTTTAAATGAATTTACTGACGTATTCCCAGAAGAAATTCCAGGATTACCTCCCAGGAGGGAACTGGATTTCACTATTGAGTTGGTGCCAGGTGCGGTACCTAGCTCAAAAGCCCCGTATCATATGAATATTTTAGAAATTAATGAATTAAAATCATAGTTAAAAGAGTTAATAGATAAGAAGTACATTCGACCCAGTGTATCTCCTTGGGGAGAACCGGTCATCTTTGTCAAAAAGAAAGATGGAACTATGCGACTATGCATAGACTACCGTCAACTAAACAAAATGACTATTAAAAATAGATATCCGTTACCTTGCATAGATGATATGTTTGATCAGCTACGTGGAGCCACAGTGTTCTCAAAGATAGACCTGAGGTGAGGATATCATCAGGTAAGAATTAAAGATGAAGATATCTTTAAGACAACCTTCAGAACAAGGTATGGACACTACGAGTTTGTCGTAATGCCATTTGGGCTTACCAATGCCCCAGCTGTCTTCATGTGATTAATGAATAATATAATGCATAAGTACTTAGATAAATTTGTTGTCGTATTTATCGACGACATCTTAATTTACTCTAAAACAAAAGAAGAACATAAAGAACACCTAAAGATAGTTTTACAAGAATTGCGAGAACAACAGCTCTTCACAAAGTTTACGAAGTGCGACTTCTTTAAGGATGAAATCCAGTACTTAGGTCACATAGTGACTAAGGAAGGGATTTCAGTCGATCCTGAAAAGATTCAGGCAATCGAAGATTGCTCGGTTCCAAAGGACGTAACAGATGTTAGGTCATTCATGGGAATTACCAGTTATTACCGGAGATTCATTGAAGGCTTTTCAAAAATAGCTAATCCGATCACTTCCTTGCAAAAGAAAGGCAAGAAATTTGATTGGAACTTAAAATGTGAAGAAAGTTTTAAGAAATTAAAAACCTTATTGACAAGTGCGCATATTCTAAGAATACCAGATCCTAATAAAGATTTCGTAGTATGCACAGATGCCTGCAATGATGGCTTAGGCAGTGTGCTGACTCAAGATGGACATGTCATTGCCTATGAGTCTAGGAAGTTAAAAATTCATGAAAAGAATTACGTGACTTATGATCTAGAACTTGCGGCTGTTATACATGCCTTAAAAATGTGGCGATATCATTTAATAGGCAAAATTTTTATTTTAATGACTAATAATAAAGGTCTGAAATACCTTTTAGATCAGCCCAACTTAAATGCAAGACAAGCAAGGTGGTTAGCCTTCTTGAGTGAATATGATTTTGAAATCCAACACATAAAGGGTAAGGAAAATAAGGTGGCTGATGCTTTAAGCAGATATGCAAGGCTGAACTTTACAGCAGTAATCATCACTGATGCTTCTGATTTAAACGAACAGCTTAAAGAAGGGGTAAAGCAGGATGAAATCTATCAGAAATTACAAGTTACAGCTAAAGAGAAACCTACAGAAAGCTTAATGAAAAGGTTATAGTCTAAATGAAGATGGATTTTTATTATTTAAGGATAAACTGTATGTGCCTAATGTGCCTAAGGTTAAGTTGCTGATTCTTGACGAAGTTCATAAAACACCTTACTCAGGACATCCAGGTTACCAAAAGAATGTACAACCATGCTAAGAAAAGAATATTTCTGGCCTAATATGAAATATGAAGTAGCTGAATACATAGCTAGATGTTTGGAATGTCAACAAGTGAAAACCAAACACCAACACACAGCTGGTTTACTGCAACCTTTACCTATTCCTAGTTGGAAATGGGAAGTAATCAGCTTAGATTTTATTACTGGATTGCCCAGAAATCAGAATCAAAATGACTCAATTATGGTGATGGTAGATAAATTAAGCAAAGCAGCACATTTCATTCCTGTCAAAACTACTTACAAGGCTGCCAACATAGCTGACATATTCTTAAAGCAGATTTTTCGGTTACATGGAGTACCGAAGGTTATCATTTCAGACAGGGATCCTAAATTCACAGGAAATTTTTGGAAGTCCTTGTTTAAGGGATTGAATACAACCTTGAATTTCAGTACCTCCTTCTATCCTCAGACTGATGGACAGATTGAAAGAGTGAATCAGGTGCTGGAGGATTTATTAAGGATGTATGTTAAGGATCAACCTGGTAAGTGGGAAGACTACTTGCATCTAGCATAGTTTGCATATAATAACAACTATCAGTCATCATCTAAGTTTAGTCCATTTGAAATTTTGTATGGACGTAAATGCAGCACTCCTATCTCCTACAATAATCCAGTAGATAGATCGGTGTTAGGACCAGAATTATTAAAGGAAATGGAGATAATTGTAAAACAAGTGCAGGAAAATTTGAAAGTGGCACAGGATCGGCAAAAGAGCCAGGCAGATTTGAAAAGAACTCCCAAATAATTCCAGGTAGGTGAGCATGTGTTTATAAAGGTAAGACCAAAGAAAATCTCTCTAAGATTGGGGAGTTATGCAAAACTGGCACCACGTTATTGTGGTCCGTTTGAAATTTTATTTAGAATTGGTCAAGTTGCATATCAGCTAGCGTTACCACCTAACTTGAAAGTGCATAATGTTTTCCATATCTCTGTTTTGAAAAAGTATGTTCATGATGCTACTCATGTGGTTGATTGGAATGTTGTACAGGTGGAACCAGAAGGAGAAATTATGGTAGAACCGGACTGTATCCTCGGGAAGAGGGAAATTACTCTGCGGAACCGCACGATTGGACAAGTGAAGGTGCAATGGAAGCACCTTAGTCCTGAAGAGGCTACCTGGGAACTGGAAAGTAAGATGCATGAAGCATACCCGAATCTGTTCTAGGAGGTTGCAGAGGATGAATAATAAGTAACATCAAGGACGATGTTACATTTTAAGGGGGTGTGTATGTCACATACCCCAATTTTGTAAAATAATGTTAATTGTTTTAATTATATTCCTAATACATTATGTTAAATTTAATGTTAAAGTAGGAATTGATGACTCAACAGATTCAAAAGAAGTGGAATGTAGTTATGAATATTTTATTATTTATAAATAATAAAAATGGAGACAACAGCATGGGAGAGCTGTTAATAAGAGGTTATTGATCAAACTGCAGGTGGATGGAACTAGGTGGAGGGCAAAAGACAAGTGGCAGCATCCTCAAACACTTCCTGAGTTGCAGGTGGCAACTTCCCTATATTTGGGGTCATGATCCCCCAAGAAAGTGGGATCAGAGAAGGTGGCTCAATAAATGACAACTAACCCAAAAAGACCTAGGCAAGCTTTTAAAAGTACCCAATGAATAGAGCCGAGGTTGCTCACATAATTTCTAGAGAAGTATCATTCAGGAGGAATGTTATTCAGGAAATTCATTGGGGAAAAGGGAAAACAGTAAGGAAGGTGTGTTGAGAGAAAGTTTGCAGTAACTTGGTCTGTTACAGCTGGTTAGCTGGGAGAACTTACTGATAAGTTCATATTTGGTACTGAGTCTGAAGACTGGTATTTGACTATTGTTGCACCTAGTTCCAGCCAGGGAGACCAGAGCAAGCTAGGGGGTCCTGAGGAGTTGCTGTTTGAGTGCTCTCCAGGAATTGGTAGGGAGGAATGGCCTCCCATTGCTATTGTTGTCCAGGCTCAAGAAACAGGTTCTGTCCTCTAACAGTCTGTGTTTTAGTAACTGTGTATGATTAAATGTTATGTTTGTTGCTTATGATATAAACATTTAGATGGCTCAGTGATGTAGTTAATCTTAGTTTATCGGTAATAGAATCTTCTTGATGAGAAATAAAAACCCACTGTGTTTTTCCTCATCCGGGGTTACCAGACCGTACTCCAGCACAAGGGTGAATTTATAAATAAAGATGGTATGATGAAAATACAAAATAGAATGTTAATGGAGTATTAGAGTATTCTTTGTGTGTTTATCAGAAGAGCTATCCTTTGTATCAGTAGTATTAACTTGAACTGAAACTCTCAGTCTTTTTAGAACAGGAAAAGAAGCTCAGTTAACTACTGCTAGTAGCGGGAATGAATAGATAATATAGTTTTTGATATAGTAGTTATTTTCAGTGATATCATTACTTAATTGAATTTCAAAAGAAAAGTAGGATAGTTCACTAGAGCAGGAATAAGCTAAATAAAGATACTTTACAGTCTATTTTCTTCCAGATGTTACTACTGCTTGTACAATAAGCGATACAGAAAGAAAGATTAGTTAGAAGGGCTGATTGTTGCTACAGGCAACTTATTGAATTTAAGACTTTATTTATGAATAGAAAATTATGCGTTTATTTATTTGTTTTAATTAGTTAAAGCATAAAGAAATCCTACACATGCCATTCTATACTTTTAAGCTGTTAATAATTGCAGTATTTAATTCTCTTCTTCTATTTATTTTTCTGAATATTAACCTGTAATATAATTGAGAAAATCTAGTATATAGAGAATAATTTTCTAAAATATATAGTACAGTAAGAATAATATTACAGTAATAAATTACTAAGTTTATTTATAACTACAAATAGATAAAGAATAAGGGTAACAGTTTTATAATAACATTTACAGATCTCTTAAATAAAATAAACCAAGTAAAAGTAATAATAGAAGCCATGGTACTGATAGGTAAGACAACAGTCTTATATTATATCCTTCTATTATAATATATTCATTCTATTATATATGTTGCATGAGCTAAGTCTGCAGTTATATACTAATCATAGAAACAATAATATTATAATGATCTATTAAATGTTATTAACATGAATTATAATTCTAACTTTTATACTTAAAAGAAAAGAAGTAACTGTTAGTTACTTAAGTAATCCACAAGGAACAAGAATCATTTTATTACTTCCTTTTAGTAAAATAAGATAATAGTATTGCCAAAATTCTATAAAACAAACTGAATATAAGAGTAATGTACAGGAAACCCTAATGATATTTTAATAGAATTATTATGGAATAAAAGTCAAGTATATTAACGCGTTGTTCTTGTTTCAACAGAGTAACACGTTGCTTAACTTAATGAGTTTACGCAAAATTTGCTCAACCTAACTACAACCTCATAATTTACAGAGGTAAATTATAAATTAAAGACAAATGCTGTAAACATATCCATACTGATGAGTTTCAAATATATTGATAAGCATACAAATTTCAGTACTGTAATTTAAACAAGAATTATAGAAATAAAAACAGTATTAATAACTTATAACATGGATTTAGGGTGGAAACCCTGTAAAACTTATAATTACTGTGGAAGTAAGAAGTCGAGGGTTGTAAACCCTTTTTCCAAAGTCAGGCTAACGGCCTCTTGTAATTACACATTAAAACTAAACAAAAAGTTGAATGGATTTTTAAAGCCCTCGACCCCTACAAGTATTGGAGAGCATGGCATTATTTCCTTCTGTCTCTTTCACTTCATACAAAGCACCTAAACACACACACAAAAAAATTGCGTACACAATCTCAGCCAAAGCCGGAGCACCCTCGCACAGTGCAGGGGCTTCTTCAACTACATTAAGTATCATACAAATGAACCAGATAAACTGAAGTCGCAAGGGTTACATGCATCAACGTGCCAACCCTCAAAAGTCCCAAAGGAACCCCACAAAGAGAAAATGCCATGGTTTAACCAGGCTTACCGGGAACTTGCAGCTACTGAAACTGCCTTGTACCAGAAGCCGCGCAGAAGGAAGGGACGAGACCTGTTTCCAACAAAGAAAACCACAATGTTAAAATGTGTAAGCAGGAAACTATTCTTATAACTAAAAACAAACAGTATAATGAAAAAGAAAAGGAATTGCAGTATTCCTTACCTGATCTTTTTATGGAGGCGCAACCACCAGTAACAGCTAGACAACCGCCAACGTGACGAGGTAATCCCTATTGCAGGAAGGGAGAAGAATATTAACACACTGCAACACTCAGATGAAATGCAGCAGGACAAAGCTTCGATCCTCACTGAGGAAGGAGGTTATCTTATTCGAGGGTTCGGATTTAAGATAGCATGATAGAGAAAAACCTGCGAGAATAACAACCAACAGATGACCAACGGAAACACATGGGATAGGACAAGCCACAAGAAGATAATGAGCTGGAGATTAACATTGCAGAGGAGAGGTACAGCAAGGGTGCACCAGCACCATCGCAAGGCGACAGGCGCCGAAGGAGGAGGAAGGAATAGTGAGTTAGGGTTTGTCTACATCCCTTTTAACCATGTATTGCATGGCCATGGTAATGCCACGTTACCTTAAAATATATTGCTTGCGATGGGTGGATTCATATAGTTCGGAAGACGTTCCACCCAGAAATGATTTCAATCATTGTATGCATCAAGTTTACTCTTAGGGGCTACAAAGTCATCTTATCATTTCCACGCTGCATGAAGAGACATAAAAATCATTGCTTAAAAACACTTAAACCTTGTAATCACTATGGTCATTGAGACCTTTACGACCAATGCTTGCAATTTATGATATTCTTATAACTTAACAAGATTAAACCCTCGATTGATATGGTAGGTTATGTTTATAACTTTTCTTGCTAAGAAATTAATATTTACCATAGTTTGTAAATGTTGGAAAAGAAACTTATTCTCTATAAGGTTTATAGAACCATAAATTAAAGATTAAGCTTGATTTTGATCGTAAACATGGACGATTTTAGGCCTCATATGTCCACCTTATACTCTTTCTTTTGCATTATGAGATGTTAAGTTCAATCAACTTCTAACTTAACATAAAAATATACTTGAAAGATTAATAAGGAGGTTTATAGAGTAAAAACTATGACATTGGTCTTATGGTTCATATTAACCTCAGTGGTTTATTTCTACTGGTCAAATAGTAACATTTGGTAAAAGATACAAAAAGGAGAGTAGTAATTACTATGTGGTGACCGTTCTTGCCTAAGGTAATATCCTTAATTATAAGTTATGACTCGGCAAGGTTAGGCCACATTTTCTTTTATATAAAAGTTTAACCATAATAAGATAGATAGGCATATAACAATTAAGTGTTGCATTCTTTATAAAGTGGTAGTCCCTTAAGGACATGTCCCGTGTATAAACATAAAGGGAATAGAATAAAAACTGTTTCAGTACGATATATATATATATTACCAAAGATAAGCTCCAGTTATGCTTGAAAACCGTTGATGAGTGACAAAAAAAAAGAAACTCTATGCATCGACAATAGTATAGTTTTCTTAGAAAACAGCTTGAAGTAAAGTGGTGAACTCTTTTAAAACTTCAAAGTTTAAAATGGAAACAGTAATGCATAAACCCCTTATCAGTTTACATTTACTATGTAACGTAATTGTTCACAAATGGATTCATACTGTAGATTCTATAACTCTGCCACTTTTACTCTGTTGTAAAGAGTCAGTAATATTTTTTTTATACTTCACGACCGTAATAGATATGGAATAGTTATGGTCGTGAAGTACCTCAACAAGCGTTGGAAATTGTTTAACATTTATTTTCTTACTGAGCTTTTCTTCTGCAACGAACTTGTATTTAAATACTCTAGAATTGTGACAAGCAGCACCAAAACCTCTTACCTGTAATCTGTAAGAACAGGAGAACTTTCTGCATTAGTTCAGAAGCTAAGTAAGCCGAGTTTTGCATGACAGTCTCCCTTGTGGTCGAAAAAGAAACAAAGTCAGTAAACTGAACAGAACTGTTCTATCGCTAATATAACCAACAGATAATTTAGATAATGAATTTGGTAATATATAACTAACCAAACAATTAGTGACTGCATTTATTGAATTTATATGCATTTTAAAAAAATTTAAATTTTTTGGAAAATTTGGGGTTTTGACAAAGGAACATAGGGAGGGTTCACAAGTTGGTAGAGACAACGTGGAGAGAAAAACTAATAAGAAACAGAAGAACAAGTGCCTAATATTGACCAACATACCCCTAAACCTTATTTGTGGCTTTCATTTATCGATAGGTGAAGCTAGGGTTATGGCAGAATTGGATCTCGTTGGAAAAATAAGAGGAAAAAAGCCTAGTCCATAACACCTAGAAATTTGGGTTTTGAAAAATTGGTTGGGTATACTTCAGCATGAACCAGAAACAACAGCACTCTCAAAGTGTTGGTTCGTCTTCAAATTTAATAACGCAGAGGATGTTGACAAAATCTTAAAGAAACATTGGAGTTATGGGTATGTATGCATCTTGCTTAAGAAATGGATGCCACTCTTCGACATACACTACGAGAAGTTAGACACCATTACGAGATGGGTTCGTCTTCTGGGGCTCCCTAGGGAATTCTGGAACTTGAATTCACTGCGAGATATGGGAAATGCACTTGGTGTTTCCCTGGAGGTATATCTCTCTTTTCAGAGGACATGAAGTAGAATGGTTGCACGCATCCTCGTTTCCCTTCATGTAAGAACAAATATTAGGGAGAACATAAACCTCATTTGGGGTAATTCTATTAGAAAGAAAATCTTGTATTATGAAGGAATACTGTGCAGGTGGCATTGTTTCCATGCAATGGAAGACCTTGCAAAAAACTTCTTCTTAGGTTTCACAAAGGTTCCTTCATGAAAAGATGGAACTCAAGGTAAGAAGCGGCTCTGGACAGAGAAAGAACACCTCTAGGACAACTAGGAGAGAGACTTATCAATTAGGAGGAATATCTGAGGCAACCTTCTCTTTCTCCAGAAAAACCGGTTAAGACTCTAGATCTCGGGTCGGGCCATCTACTACAGTAGGCTTCATTGCATCCCACGGGTAAGCCCTTAGTTTCCTCTCTAAAGGAGAAATTTATTGATTTACATCTGCTTGATTTAAATGCATCTTTGTCGATAACACCTTCACTTATTTGTTCCTCCCCTAACTTTGGGGATCCCTCCCCTCCTCCAACTCTTTATGTGGCACCACTCCCCCAAGCCTGTCTCCCCTCTCTTTAGACCTCCTCCCCTGGCTCCACCTCCACCTCTTTGGTGCGCTTTCATCTTAGATCAAGGGATATCTCAACTCTTCCTGATCAAGCCTCAAATTTTCTAGGGTTAGGATCAAATCCAAACCTACGCTCAAAAGGAAAGGGTCAGGGAAGACCCTCACACTTTTCCTTTGCTCGGCAAAAAGCACTACGAGATCAAGCTAATGGTAGACATAAAACAATATCCAGGCTACTTAGAGCAATGTAGCCCCAAAAGGGATTTCATAATGAAAATTCTCTCCCTAAATTGCAGGGACCTCGAAAGTACTCGAAAGAAACTTTCCCTCAAGAGGATGCCCCTACTGCAAAAACTAGATGTAATCCTCCTTCAGAAAACTTTAGGTACGGAACTTGAATTTACAAACCTGTTATCGTCACTCTCGAAAAATTTCTCCTTTTTAGCTTAGAATGTTATAGGTCACTCAGGTGGAATGGAAATAAGTTGAAACGAGTCCTCGATAAAAAGTTTGAATTCTTGGGGAGCCTCCTTTGGCATGGGAATCCAGGTGAGTTGGGATGAATCAGAGATATTGCTAAACATTCTAATTTTTATAGTCACTACAATAACATAGTAGCCTTCTAGGAGACTCAACCAATTTCCCCACTGATAAAGAGTGAAAATGTTGTTATGGGAGGAGACTTTAATTTCACCTTAGGAACTCATGACATCTGGGGTCCAAGGGAAAGGGTGGATTCGTTGGAATTTTTTTTTGTCTAATTTATTCAGACTACTTAGCTGGTGGATCTTGACCCCATTAAGCTCAAGCCCACCTGAACAAATAGAAGAATTGGGGATAACATGATTGAAAAAAGACTTGATAGGTTTTTACTGATAGAGAGTCTTCTTGGAAAGGATTTGATGTTCAAACTATGGGTTGACTCTGGAGGTGACTCTCACCATTTACCTATTTTCCTTGAAATATTGAGGAACCCTAAAAATCCAGCGAGTCCCTTCAAATTTTGTGCAGCTTGGCTTAAGAATGAAGAAGTATTTAGGCTAATCCAAACCAACTAGATCCCCTTTGTGGATGATGAGGAAAATCATGTTGCTACTCACTTTTCTCAAAACCTCTCATGTATCAAACATCTTCTTAAACCTTGGGAAAATTCTAAAAAGGAAGAGGCTGATCAGGTCATTACTCAGATTGAGGCAGGGCTAGATGAAATTCATAATTGTGAGGGAGGTGGTTTTCTTACTCATAATGATAAATAAAAGTTGATTTCTCTTGATTCAAACCAAACCAAGATTCTAAAAGAAAGGGAAGAAGTTTGAAGGTTAAAAAGTAGAACTATATAGTTGGCTAGTGGGGATGATAACATAAAATACTTTCAAGCATTTGCAAAAGTACGAAAATTGCAAAATACCATATGGGAACTAAAGAACACCATAATTGAACGGTGTTCCTCTTTTGAATATCTGGTTCGGATATCAGTAAATCTTGTCTTGAAACCCTCTTCAAAGCTGAGAAACCTGCTACGATTGTAGAATTTATTCAAATTTCACAATTCTTTCCTGGAATAATTTCTGATGAAGGAAATCTAGATCTTATGGACGAGGTCTCAAAGGAAGAATTGAAAGCAACTCTGCATAGTTTCCATAAGGATAAAAGACTTGGCCCAAACACCTGGAACATAGAATTTTTCATGGAATCCTATGATACAATCGGGTCTAATCTACTTCATCTGGTTGAAGAATATTGGTTTAATGGCCATTTACATCCTCCCCTCAACTCAAATTTCTTATCCCTCATTCCAAAAGCAAAAAATATGGACTTCTTAGAGGATTTCAGACCCATTTCTCTGTGTAATATCACTTACAAAGTGGTTGCAAAATTCATTTCTCAAAGATTCAAGAAAGTCCTCTAAAAAATTATCTCGCCAGAACAGTTTGGGTTTCTTGAGAACATACAAATTCATGAAGCCATCAGTGTAGCTCAAGAAGGGATGCACAACATAAAACTCAAGAGCATAAAAGGAGCAATTCTCAAGATCAATCTATCAAAGGATTTTAACAGGGTAAGTTGGCTCTACCTAAGACTCATTCTCACACATTTGGGTTTTAATTACTCTTTCATTAGGTGGTTTTTTCCTGCATCACTACTACCTCTTTTTTCATGCTTATAAATGGATCAACCTCCCATTTATTTCTTTTCGAAAGGGGGCTCTGTCAAGGTTTCACACTCTCCCCCTTGCTCTTCTTAGTGGTGGTTGAAGGTCTTAGCAGAGATTTTTTGGAAGAAAAAAGAATATAGTTGTTTGAAGGGATCAAGATATCAACAAATTTAAATATTACCCATCTTTTGTTTGTAGACGATATTCTCATCGTCTGCAATGGCTCGATTAGGGACACAGGAAAATTGTCAAAAATACTACGCCTCTTTTGCAAATCCATGGGAATGAAACTAAATGAGAAAAAAACCACTCTCTCCCCTTTCAATCCAGAAGCAGAAGAACTGAGTAGTTTTTTTGCTATTTTCCCTTTATTTGTCACAACACTAGATGAAGGTCTAAAGTATATGGGATTCAGGATAAAACCAAACTGCTACAGAAAGGAATATTAGAATTGGTTATTATCTAAATTGGATCGTGGTATCAATTTTTGGTGCAACAAATGGCTCTCTCGAGCTGGAAGATTAGTTCTAGTGAAGTCAGTCCTTGTAGCTATCCCTGCCTATTGGATGGCTCTAGATTGGATCCCAAAATCTATTATGGAAAAGCCTCAGAGAATTTGCTCTAGATTTCCATGGTCTGGGAAGAAATACCAAAAGGTTCTTCCATGGGTGAAATGGGATCAAATCGCTAGACCCAAATATGTTGGGGTATGGGGTCTCAAAAACATTACAAATTTTTTTAAAGCCCTAGTAGAAAAAGCTGTATGGCGACTCATTTCCACAAACAAACTTTGGAATAAGGTGGTATTTCATAAATACATTTCCCTTGTCCCCCTTTGGGATTGGATCAGAAATGCATATTTCACCGCTAGCCCCTCAGGGAAATTCATCTGGAAATCCATATGTAATGCTTTTCCTCTAATCCATAATGGGCTAGCTTGGAAATTTGGGAATGGCACAAATGTGCGTATTCGATCAAACCCATGTCCTGGAAGTCATCTTCAACACATCCACCCCTAACAACTCATATTGTTGATAAATCATAAAATTTTCTTCAATCTCCATCAGATTGTTGATCCAACTTCCACTAATTTATGGCATAAAGGATGGAAGGGGGGTAGAGAGTTGGACCTTCTAGCTATTGGATTATGGAATGGAAGACATTCATCACTGCTCTCATAATTTCTCACATCAGACTCATTCTTAGGATGAGATTATTTGGGAATTTGTTTCACATGGTAGCTATAATCCCAAAACGGGATACCAGCATCTAAGCGCCACATATTTCCAAGGTGATCCAATATTGTTGTAGAAAGAAATTTGGAATATTAATTGTTCTCTGAAGGAAAAAATGTTCATGTGGTGTGATCTGGAAAATAAAATACCAACATGGGATAGAATGCAAAAGCATTTCTTAGAAGGACTAGGCTAGTTCCCTCTATGCAAAAATGAAGAGGAAACCTCTACACATATGTTCATCACTTGATCATTCTCGACACAGGTCTGGTCTCACTCACAAACCTTGCTCTATTTTAGATTGGTCTGGCAAGGTCACTCCCTTGAATATGCTTGGAAAGCTTGGTCCTCCTCCAAACACTTTGCCCATCTAAAAGCGTTGCCACTTATACATATCTAGGGTATCTGGCTTGCTTGAAATGCTACCATTTTCTAGGAAAAGGCCTCCTCAACTGATGTCATTGCAAAATAGATCTTAGACATTTTGTATTTCTTCCCACAAACCAAAGACTCCCCAACAATCCAAATCATCTCAGAAGAATTGATTGACTACTCTTTTCCTTGGGATTTGTTTTTATGGTGCTTCTCAAGATCACACCTATGGAGGGGGAGCTACCATTTTTTTATCTCACAATCATCATTTCAAAATTCAAATGGTTTTAGGGAAATGATCAAATAACTTTGTTGAGTTTCTTGCTCTAAAACTCCTTCTCTGCTTTGCTTTGGAAAAAAAACTATAGAAGGTTTCAAATCTTTGGGGACTCTTTAGTAGTGATTAACAAGGTGAACCGAATTCAAAGATGCAACAACATTTCCCTTTCATCACTTTTTCAAAAAGTATGCAGACTTGTGGAAAATTTTGATTCCATTATTTGTCGGCATGTGTACACGGAAAGGAACTCAAAAGCTGACCGCGTTTAAAAACAAGGTCTCCTGATGGAGCATGGGACTTGGAAATTTGTGGAAACAAAAGAGGCAGAGGTCCACGAGTTTTATCACAGACCTTTTTTTGAACCACAATAGAACACCACTCCTTTATAAAGCACATTTTCTTGGTAATCTTCTATTGATTGACAGTTTATCAACATGTACTATTATATTTTGGCCGGAATTTCTTTTCGAAACATGACAATTTTTTGGAACATATCAGTTCTTATCATATACAGACTCTTGACGAAAGATCATATAGAATCTTATGCTTCACTCATTGATAATAATATCAACAAATTTTGTTTAATAAATGTATGCACTCATACTCTTCTTCAGATGTAAATGTTTTTTTGTGATCATTAAAATCTTCTAGATTTTTTTCTCTGAAAAAAATCACTACTCATTTAAAAAATGAACAAACAATAATTAAAGGTAAGGCTTTATTTCCTTTTTGCATATTCAGTATTCAATTTCAATCAAATAAAAAATATGTGAATAAAAACAATAAAAACAAAGAATTAATAATTATATAACTCCACTTCTACAACTTTGGTCCACCTCATATGTCACTACTTTCAAAAATAATAATCATTAAATTAGGACAATGCGTTGAATATGTAACAATAGTTAATGCATAGAAGATTAGTTTCATATTTCACCATTACATTTTAAATAAGGCATAGAAGCAATGCTTCATATTCCCTGCCTTTAGGATTGTAAAACTTAGAGCAAGTTTAAGTTTGGGTAAATGAGGAGTTTGCTAAAGAGGTCGTAGAGTTTATTTTTTTTGGACTGCAATGTTCTTTGCAACAAAAGAACATTTGCTTATAATGAATGTGATAAGCGACCCTAAATATTTGAAATGTTAATGTTTTCTTAAAGCAGCGACTGAAGTAATTGATTCTTTGGGAATTTACGTGGGAATGAAATTTTAGTGCAGCCAAATACTTTCTGACCTGCCCTATGCAAAAAGGGTAATAAAATTACTTTCAGCTTGTTCTTCACGTATTGACTGTTGACTTGAAAATAATATTGTGGATTGAAAAAATATTTTCTGACCTGCTCATAAAAACCATCACCTCAAAGAGAAACTTTGTTAACAAAAATAATTAAAATTATTGTTTTTGTTGTAAACCCCTATCTATGGAATCAAATTGACTTGTCTGTTATTTTAAATGGATGCATATACTAAATTTCAAGGAGATTCAATTAGTTTTATAAGTGCAACGAGGTGCTTTATTGTTTTACAGTTGAACCCATCTCTTGGCATCTGCATCAACCTCGAAATTGCATTGTTTGTACAACTAGTTCTAAGAATAGAATTGGAAATCAAAATATTTAATTCATTTGGGTTTTTTCCACAATGTCTAGTGGATATAAATTCAAACCTAGTCAGACTATCTTGTAAGGTTTGTCGTTACACCAAAACCTACAGATGTTGGTAAAAATTTGAAACCCAGCACAAGCCCAATCACCAGGAGTGGTGGTTAAAAAACTTGTTTTATATTCCCAAAGGTGCGGCGGTTATACCATGTGGAGGTACCCGATACTCCAACACGCCACCTTCGGCGTAGCTTGGGGGAATTGAACCTGAGACCTCAGCTCTGATACCATGATCGGGTACACAGGGTACTCCTAAAAGACCGAACACCTTGAGAAACCACTTAACACAAATAGATCACAGATCAACACATCGATGTTTGTCACATGGTTAAAACCATCGAGAGAGAAACAGTCCACGGTCCCAGCCAAATAGCTACTTGGAGCAATTTATTATGCAAAAGAAAGAAATTTACATGAACTTCTCATAATCGATCAATTAGCCAAGGAGCCTCTATGCTCTTTAAATAGAGATCATAGACCAATCGGGTGTTAAGCCACGGATCAATGGTAGGTATGATCTAAGAGAAGTTGAACCGTTGGATCACTCTATGTCTAAAACATATTGTGACTGTCGGATTAGAATATTTGCAAATGCATACTAATGCATACTAAAGAAACACACTTTTACCTAATGGATATATTACACAAGTTGATCTTAAGTAACTCCTAAGTGTCTAAATATCCTAACATCCCCCCTTAAGAACAACTTAGGATAGGATTGAAGGATTTACAAAAGTGACACTATTAGGAGAAGGAAGGAGGCATTAGAGCCTATCCCCCCTTAAGGACACATTCCTGAACTCCTAACATAGACCAAAGTTTAGAAAACTTCGCTTCTGTAAGAGACTTGGTGAAGATGTCTGCAACTTGATCATATGTAGGGCAATAGAGAACTTCAATAACCCGATCATGAACAAGATTTCTGATGAAGTGCATGTGTAGCTCAATGTGTTTGCTGCGCTGATGTAGAACTGAATCTTTGGCAAGCTTGATGGCACTTTGATTGTCGCACCAAAGTGGAGTAGGCTGCTGCTGCTCGAATCCAAACTCTGAAAGGATCTGTCGAAGCCATAAAGATTCCTGACTGGCATTAACTGTGGCTCAATATTATGCTTTTGCTGAAGAAAGAGCAAGAGCTTGTTGTTTCTTACAAGCCCAAGTGACAGGTCCATATCCCAGATTGAAAACCTAACCTGCAGTAGACTTTCGATCATCAGGATCGCCGGCCCAATCTGAATTAGTGAAACCAACCAACAAAGGTTTCCCCCCTGTACTGTAATGAATCCCAAACTGAATTGCACCTCAAATATATCGAAGTATTATTTTTGCTGCTTTCCAGTGACTTTCATGAGGAGTTTTCATATAATGGGAAACACGACCAACGACAAAGGAAAGGTCAGGACAGGAATGAGTCAAGTATAAAAGATTACCAACAAGATGACGATACAAGGTGGCATCTACTTCAGGGGAAGTACAAGTGGCAGAAATTTTGACTCCGGACTGGAAGGGAGAAGGGGTTGGTTTACAATCTTCCATGTGGAAGCAATGAAGAAGGTCACAAGCATACTTAGACTGGGAAAGAAATATTCCTTCTTTGGTTTGCAAGACTTGGAGACCAAGAAAATAATGCAAATGTCCTAAGTCTGACATTTCAAAATTTTGCTTAAGACTGGATTTCACATGGGTTATAAGTTTAGGGTCACTACCAGTAAGGATAAGATCATCAACATAAAGAACAAGTATGATGAGATGGTTTCCTACTTTCTTGGTATAGACATTGGGGTCAGAATGGCATCTAGAAAAACCAGTGTCAAGGAGAAAGCTATCCATTTTGGCATACCAAGCTCTAGGAGCTTGCTTAAGGCCATATAAGGATTTCTTAAGGAGACAAACAAGGCTAGAGTTATTCTGAACATATCCAGGAGGTTTTTCCATGTAAATTTCCTCGTGTAAATCACCATGTAAGAAGGCATACTTGAAATCCATTTGCTGGACTTCCCAGTTATGTAAGGCTGCAAGAGAAAGAATAAGGTGAATGGAGTTCATTTTTGCTACAGGGGCTAAGGTTTCACTGTAGTCAATCCCTTCAACTTGGGAAAAACCTTTGGCAACTAACCTTGCCTTAAATCTTTCAACACTTCCATCTGATGCATACTTAGTTCTGTAGATCCATTTACATATGACAAGTTTTCTTCCTTTTGGAAGAGGAACAAGATCCCAAGTATCGTTTGCCATTAAGGAACGATATTCTTCATCCATAGCTGCATCCCAATCTGGATTTCCTAAAGCTTCTGCAAAATTTTCTGGATCATGATTCTCGAAAAATTGAGCCAAAATAGAAGAGGCTCGCTGAAACTGAGAATGTGCTCGACATTGATCTCTAGGATCATCGACAAGATCACCAGCTGCTTCACATGTTGAATGGACCCATCGAGGAAGTATTGGTGTTGGTGCAATTGGAGGAACATGAGTAGGTGGAGGTGGATTTTCATCCTCACTGTCATCATCAGAAACTGGAGTTGGAAACCTGTTAAGGAAGCTGGAAGAAGAAGAAGAAGAAGGCACAATCATCGAATCAGGCTCGCAGGCCAAAGATGGCACACCCGCCAAGTTAGGCTCACAGACCAAGAGATTATCATCAAATTTAACATCTCTTCTAATGATTATATCATGAGAATGTGGCTGAAGAAGTCTATAACCTTTTACATCTTCAGAATATCCAACAAATATGCACTTTTCACTTTTAGGCTGCAATGCTTTTCATTTTTCATCCGGAATGTAAGCCCATGCTTCACAACCAAACACACGAAAGTGACTTACATCTGGTTTAATTTTACTCCATGCTTCTTCCGGTGTTGTACGTTGTAAAACTTTAGTGGGTGTGCGATTAACTATGTAATTTGCACAATCTATGGCCTCAGCCCAATATTGAAGACTTGGTCTCTTAGATTGGATCATACAATTAGCCATTTCTTTTAAAGTGCGGTTCTTCCGTTCAGATACACCATTTTATTGTGGTGTATATGGAAGAGTGTGTTGTTGTTGGATTCCTTGTTCAGTGCAGAAAGTAGTGAACTTGTTGTTAACATATTCTCCTCCATTGTCAGATCGTAACTTAATAATTTGATGACCAGATTGTTTTTCAACAAGGGCCTTGTAGGCCAAGAACATGTTAAATACTTCACTCTTAAGTTTTAGGAAGTAAACCCAAGTGCGGCTGGAGTAGGCATCAATGAAAGTTAAGAAATATTTGAAACCAGAAAAGGATGCAGATGGAAGAGGACCACACAAGTCACTATGCACAAGCTCCAAAGGAACCGAGGCGTGCCAAGAGGCATGTTTGTCAAAAATGTCCCGATGATGTTTTCTGAGTACATAACCAAAACAAACACCATCCTTGAAAGGTACCATTGGAAGACCAGTCACCATATTGTCTTTACATAGTTGTTACAATGAGCGATAATTTAAGTGACCAAATCGCTCATGCCAAAGTTTGCTCAAGTTATCACTATGAGCAATAAAAACTGAAGGAAAAGGTGATGACCCAAAGTTGTTAAATTTGTACAACTTGGTAATATCATCAACAGTTCCAGTAGCTAGGACATTTTGAGGATTTTTAAAATCGTTGATTACAACTTGGTGAGGTGTAAACATCACAGTTTTACCTTCACCTGAATGAGTAATTTGATAGACTGATAACAAATTGCAGGAAATTTTTGGAACACATAGTACATCACTGAAATGACCATTTTCTACTAGAACTATTCCAGATCCTACAACACTTAGAGATCTATCATCACCAAGAAATATTTGTTTGGTGTTACATTCATGCATAGTAGAAAATATGCCTTGATCCTTAGCCATATGATAAGATGATCTAGAATCAATAAACCATTCATTTGAAGTAGAAGAAGAAGATGCAGTATAAGAGTAACCAGAAGCACAAAGTGCATGTCCATGAGAGGTAGATTCTGAAGACAAATCTAGGCTGATGTGGTGCTTCTTCAATGCTGCTTCCAAGGCTGCCATCTTCTTAAAACACTTAGATTCATCATGATTATCTTTTCCACAAAAATTGCAATGACGCTCAGTCTTCTTTCCTTTTTTCTTGGATCCTTTGTCATTTTTTAAAGAAGGAGCTAACTGAGAAGGTTTGGGACCCTTGTTTTTTTGCTTATTATTGCAAAAATTCTGTTTCTTGGGAGGCTTGGACTTTTCTTTCTATTGGGACAATGAGGCTTTCCCAGATGTATCTGCATTGTTAATTATTCCAAGATGAATGAGCTTATATTTCTCTCTAATTAAGGAATCACAAAATGATTCAAGGCTAGGCTCTTGATAGCTAGCTGCAGTCAAGCATTCTTTCATGGAGTAGAATGTAGATACAAAAACAGAATATGCAGGTCCAAGTTTTGAAAGAATATGATAAATACATTGTTTGTCTTCTTTCTTAATCTTGCATTCTGCACATAATAGTCTAAGGGTTTTATACCTAGATAAATAGTCTTGAATGCATGAAAAATCATTTGGATTCAAGGAAAGCAACTCTTTCTCAAGTTGATGACCCCGAATTTCATTGTGTTTACCAAACATAGATTCCAACTTTTTCCAAGCGAGATTAGGTTCATCAATTCCAGATATGTGGAATCGCAAATCAATAGAGATTGACATCCCAATCAATCCACGAGCTTCATCACATCTATTTGCCCATTTAATTTTCTTATCATCATCAGTGGGTTCTGTTTCTTTCCCTGAGGTTATTCTGAAAAGTTCCCTACTTCGCAGAACATCCTCCATACGATATTTCCATGAGAAATAGTTAGAACTTGGAAGTATAATATCACAAGGGGCGGCCATATTGTAAAATAATGGCTGAAAGGACAGAAACTAACTGTCTAGATACAAAGAGCTCGAAAAAATATGCGGTTTTAAAAAAAAACGGCACTTGAAACTGAATCTGAATGATGAAGTTATGCTTGATCAAAGAAAAAGTTGAAGATGTCCCCAATAGTGACGTGACAGATATTAACTTGACCAACTAAAAAAAAAAACCCCTCTTCCCAAGATCAACCTTTGACAATCACTTTACAATAAAGTTGCTTTGAAGTGAATCACTTTTGTAGAATAAGTGAGGTTCACTTTTACAATAATGTTACTTTTAAATAGTGCGGCAATAAATTAAAAGACTTAAGTGATTCACTTTTTATTTTATTTTATTTATGTGAGATGCACTTTTTACAATAAAGTAACTTGAAAATAGAAATTGCATGCACTAAAAAGTAGCTTAATAAGACTTGAACTCAAGACCTATTAAGGAATAAAGCAACTTTGGACTAAGTGAGCTACGTTTAAAAGGTACGTAAAAGAATGGAAAGAGGAAGGAGGCTTTTTTTTTTTTTTTTTTACTCTTCTCTCCAGTTCTCCGTGCTTGCCTTTTTTTTTCTTGCAAATAAAAAAAAACGAAAAAAACAAAAACAAAAAAAACTTTTCCCACAAAATGGGGTTAGATCTAGGTTAGCTTACCTAAAAAGTCTACGTTTTTAAATTTTCTCGTTGTTTCTGATTTGCCGTGATCACACAAGGTGCATGACAAAGAGCATACGTAGCCGAGAAGACAAGAAAAAAAAACTTTCCCTTACTCTTTTTGATTCGCCGCGATCGCGCAAGGTGCATGGCAAAGAGCATACGCAGTTAGGGAAGGAAACATTCCGAGACTAAAACAAAAAAAGATCTAATAATAAAACTGATAAGATATGAGATATTTAAAAAGAAACAAATCTGTCACTGTAACATTATACCTTCAAATTTGCCGAAATTGGTGTTTCTGGAACAAACAAAAATGGTTTTCGGTGAAACGAAAACTATTTCCCAATGGAAACGGTGCTCTGGACGCAATGGAACAGCTCCTATAGGACAAAAATTCATAGAAAATATAGAACCAGAAACCCTTTCAAAGTTACGACAACACCAATTCTAGATCTTGATCAAAACTGAAAGCGGCTCTTCATAAAAGCTCTGATACCATGTAAGGTTTGTTGTTACACCAAAACCTACAGATGTTGGTGAACATTTGAAACCCAGCACAAGCCCAATCACCAGGAGTGGCTATTAAACCACTTGTTTTATATTCCCAGAGGTGCGGCGGTTATACCATGTGGAGGTACCCGATACTCCAACACCCCACCCTCAGCATAGCTCAGGGGAATTGAACCTGAGACCTTAGCTCTGATACCATGATCAGGTACACAGGGTACTCCCAAAAGACCGAACACCTTAAGCAACCTCTTCACACAAATAGATCACAGATCAACACACCAATGTTTGTCATGTGGTTAAAACCCTCGAGAGGGAAACAGTACACGGACCCAGCCAAATAGCTACTTGGAGCAATTTATTATGCAAAAAAAAGAAAGCTACATGAGCTTCTCATAATCGATCAACTAGCCAAGGACCCTCTATGCTCTTTAAATAGAGATCATTGACCAATCGGGTGTTAAGCCATGGATCTATGGTAGGTATGATCTAAGAGAAGTTGAACCGTCGGATCACTCTATGTGTAGAACATATCGTGACTGTCGGATTAGAATATTTACAAATGCATACTAATGCATTCTAAAGAAACACACTTTTACCTAACGGATATATTACACAAGTTGATCTTAACTAACTCCTAAGTGTCTAAATATCCTAACATATCTACCATAAAATTGAAGATCAATATCTCAACTGAGACACACTTTTAATTTGGCAAAAAACATTGTTTTGTGTTGTTATTCCAAGGGTTTTGTGGTTGTCCTCACTGCATAATTGCCTAAAGTGCCCAATCTACAAGTAAAATTTTGGTTTTCCAAAGTGCCCAATCTATATTAGGTGTTTACACGCCTGGTTCATTATAGTAGATTAAAGATACATCTTAAGACATGACATGTCATGTGAGGCATAAGCCATGAATCCTAGAAGCCATTTATGGTGTAGAAAATGCATTTAGAATATAATGGAAGCCATTTTCTTTAGGATGGGACCCCATTATACACGATCATCCCATGGGCCAACACAACACCTTGGTTGGTCAATTATCAACTATTCCATTATCAACACGACACCTTGGTTGTTCAATTATCAGCTATTCCATTATGTGAAATAGATATACACTAGAGATTCTCACGAGGCTCAGAATTGTTTTTTCCAATAAAAATCATACTGCCTCTAAGGATGTTAACTTTTGCTAGTTTTAAAAAGCCAATAATATTTGTTCTTTGCAAGAGAACTAATTATTTTTTTTAGTTGTTAGTTTTGTAGCCAAAGCTTTAGCTGAAGATTTGCAAAACATTTGTTTTCAGAAAATAAAGTTATTAGACATTATATATCTTTTAATTTTTAAAAACTTAAAAAAATCAAAACTAGTATAAATTTATTTAAAAACAAATTAAAAAAAAAAAGGTTTATGTTAAATCTTAAAGACAATCAAATTTTGTCAAAAAAAAATGTATTTTTTTGAGAAATCCAAATTTAAATTAAATTTCTAATCAAGAAATTGTAAGAATAAGTACCAAATGTAATTAAATTTACTAAGCACGGAATTGTAAAAAATTAGACAAATGTATATTTTTTGGACGTCCTTCCATACTCTCTGTCTCCATAAATTTAAGCTTGTTAGATTGTTAATATAATATATATGAGAGATCCAATTTAAAATAAATTTATATAATATATATTGAAATTGTTTTACATTCTTATTTGATTTACGAAGACTCATTTGAATTTTATTAAATGTGACATGTAACAATATGGGAAGAGCAATGTGTCTAATATATAAGAAAATCAATCACCGATGTAGCAATGCGAGGTGTTGAGCATCCCACAATTCATCTTTTAATAGAGGGTTGAAAACTTGGGATATGACCCCCTCTCTATGATGAAATTCAGCTGCATAATATTCAAAACAGGAAGGTGGAATCACATATCCAAAGCTGAAACCCACAATCCATGGTCAACATAGTTTACAGATAATTCAAGAAATGATTATGTAGCATCTCCCTAATTCAATCTGAGATTAATATCTTTCATCACTATGTTCGTGCATGGGACACTGTCAGTGCACGCAAATCTAATTTCTACTTTTGTTGTCGACGATCCACTAATAGTATCATACCAAACATCAGTACTCACTTCCACGGCTAATGTCTGAACAAAATTTCAAGTCATTAACTGTAGGGAATTTGCAATTTGAATCAGACATCTTAAGGTATTTTACCAATAGAAAAGAAAAAGAAAAATAACAAACCCGCATATGCAGATAATTTCATTTTCGGTTATATAATTTTAAATCTCTTAGTGACCACAAAGTTTCAGTTAAAACAGGAAGAAAAAATAGGATAAAGAAGCATCCAGTACCATAACACATCCCCACGTGTCGACCAAAGATGGAATGTGAGTAGTGTACGATGACACGTTAAATCACACGTTTCATTTGATTTGATCAATTTCTATGAAGAATGTTAAAAAAACATATGAGGTCTTGGGTCGCTTACACTTGAAAACCTATCTTAACATGTTCTTTATGGATGATAATACCTCCGTGTGTGCTAAGACGCTCGTGGGTCTAGCTTGTCACAATCCATCCAGAGGAATATCAGTAGTTGAATTAAGAATTAGCTAATCGAAACAGTAATGGCCAATGCTGGTAGATTAAGCAAAGCGTAGAAAATAATTCTTGACAAATTTGGATGGAATCTGTTTCATGCAAACACTCTCCTTAATATTCTATGGGTGTGTGCAAGAAGTTGATGGACCCTTTAGATGCAATGGTGGAGTGAAGTCATTCACTCTTCATCCAAAAAAAATAAATCAACCCAAGCAACACCGAACCTTCCAAGCCTAGTCCCAAGGCTAGCAATGGTCATGCCAACTAGGCTAGTAAACAAAATCGCGTGCACGATTTCCTTTGCTAAAACATGCACGCGATTCTTAAAAACTGTTTTTTATTTTAAACCGGCCGAGGCCGTCTTTTTCTCATTATCGGCGTGGCTATTGGATGAACGAAGGTGAAACCTCGACTATCAATACGCGATTTTGGGTGTGCTTGAGCCCTCCATCACCACCTTTGGATTAACCTTCCCTTTGTGAGGTATTTTCTTCAATTTTTTTCATGTTTTTTTCATTTTCTACATCAATCCCAATAGATAAATGTTGATTTTAAAGAATGGACTCGTAATAATAAACTTACTGTAATTCTACATCCCTATAAAACTCTAAAATCCAGTGCACCAACCACTAATTGAATGCAAGTTGGAGGCAGCGTTCAAAATTGAACCCTTCACAACCCTTCCAAAGGGTTCTAGCCCTTCCTAGAAGTGTAAAATTAAAATTGTCTTTCAAAAAAAATTTAAAATTTGAATTTTACCCTTCCAATAAAGAAGGGCATAATTTATATCAACATTTCAAAAGAAGTGCAACTTTTGAAATTATCCATCCATATAAATTTCTCTTCTCATTACATCCTCTTCTCTTTAAATTCTCATCTCATAGTCATAATTAAGGATTATTATGCCTACACATCCTCACCTTATAATACGAATTGGGTCAAGGCCCAAAGACAACCATAAAATATTAAATGTGTCAAGACGCAAAGAGTAAGATACAACTATAAGTCTTATATTAAATTTATCTTATAAGTCTTTAATTAACAGTATAAACTGAGATTTGACGCATTGGATGGCTTTGATCTTCTTATCATGAGTCCTTACCAATGTGATTGCAAGGCATTCTTTGAAGGTGAAGTCAATAATTTTAGGTCTTCTTCCTCATTAGCATGCCTTTTGGTAAGACAATAAAGAGGGTAGTGACCTGTATCAACATGGAAAATGTTTTAGGAATGGAGGTTATACACATTAATTGTTTTCATTAAATAATTTAAATTCCTACCAATGACTATCGATTCAATGAACCGTGGACTGGTACAAAACACAACACATTTTAGAGCCCCAAGCACTTAATTACACACACCTATAACTTTCTCAAATCTAGCCATTAATAAACTTATTTTGGTACTCTAGTTCAATTTAAAAGGAGTGTTGAGACTTAGAAATACAGTTAGTTGCAAGGGTCCAGTTGACTT
>LPNX010097102.1:3237-27837 GCA_001517045.1 Pseudotsuga menziesii | reverse complement strand
TACTCATTCAGGTGAAGGTAAAACTGTGACGTTTACACCTCACCAAGTTGTAATCAAGGATTTTAAAAATCCTCAAAATATCCTTGCTACTGGAACTGTCGATGATATTACCAGATTGTACAAATTTAACAACTTTGGGTCATCACCTTTTTCAGTTTTTGTTGCTCATAGTGATAACTTGAGCAAACTTTGGCATTAGCGATTTGGTCACTTAAATTATCGCTCATTACAACAACTATGTAAAGACAATATGGGGACTGGTCTTCCGCTGGTATCTTGCAAGGACGGTGTTTGTTCCGGTTGTGTACTCGAAAAACATCATCGGGACAGTTTTGACAAACGTACCTCTTGGCATGCCTCGGTTCCCTTGGAGCTTGTGCATAGTGACTTGTGTGGCCCTCTTCCATCTGCTTCCTTTTCTGGTTTCAAATATTTCTTAACTTTCATTGATGACTACTCCAGATGCACTTGGGTTTACTTCTTAAAACTTAAGAGCGAAGTATTTAACATGTTCTTAGCCTACAAGGCCCTTGTTGAAAAACAATCTGGTCATCAAATTATTAAGTTAAGATCTGACAATGGAGGAGAATATGTTAACAACAAGTTCACTACTTTTTGCACTGAATAAGGAATCCAACAACAGCACACTGTTCCATATACACCACAACAAAATGGTGTACCTAAAAGGAAGAACTGCGCTTTAAAAGAAATGGCTAATTGTATGATCCAATCTAAGGGACTAAGTCTTCAATATTGGGCTGAGGCCATAAATTGTGCAAATTACATAGTTAATTGCACACCCACTAAATTTTTACAGGGTATAACACCGAAAGAAGCATGAAGTAAAATTAAACCAGATGTAAGTCACTTTCGTGTGTTTGGTTGTGAAGCATGGGCTCACATTCCGGATGAAAAATGGAAAGCATTGCAGCCTAAAAGTGAAAAGTGCATATTTGTTGGATATTCTGAAGATGTAAAAGGTTATAGACCTTTTCAGCCACATTCTCATGATATAATCATTAGAAGAGATGTTAAATTTGATGAAAATCTCTTGGCCTGCGAGCCTAACTTGGCGAGTGTGCCATCTTTGGCCTGCGAGCCTGATTCAGCAATTGTGCCTTTTTCTTCTTCTTCTTCCAGCTTCCTTGACAGGTTTCCAAATCTAGTTTATGATGATGATAGTGAGGATGAAAATCCACCTCCGCCTGCTCATGTTCCTCCAATTACACCAGCACCAATACTTCCTCGATGGGTCCGTTCAACATGTGAAGCAACTGGTGATCTTGCCGGTGATCCTAGAGATCCACGTCGAACATGTTCTCAGTTTCAACAAACCTCTTCTCTTTTGGCTCAAGTTTTCGAGAATCATGATCCAAAAACTTTTGCAGAAGCTTCAGGAAATCTAGATTGGGATGCAGCTATGGATGAAGAATATCATTCCTTAATGGCGAACGATACTTGGGATCTTGTTCCTCTTCCAAAAGGAAGAAAACTTGTCAGATGTAAATGGTTCTACAGAACTAAGTATGCATCAGATGGAAGTGTTGAAAGACTTAAGGCAAGGTTAGTTGCCAAAGGTTTTTCCCAAGTTGAAGGGATTGACTACAATGAAACCTTTGCCCTTGTAGTGAAAATGAACTCCATCCGCCTTGTTCTTTCCCTTGCAGCCTTACATAACTGGGAAGTCCATCAAATGGATGTTAAGTCTGCCTTCTTACATGCTGATTTACATGAGGAAATTTACATGGAACAACCTCCTGGATATGTTCAGAATAACTCTAGCCTTGTCTGTCTCCTTAAGAAATCCTTATATGGCCTTAAGCAAGCTCCTAGAGCTTGGTATGCCAAAATGGATAGCTTTCTCCTTGACACTAGTTTTTCTAGATGTCATTCTAACCCCAATGTCTATACCAAGAAAGTAGGAAACCATCTCATCATACTTGTTCTTTATGTTGATGATCTTATCCTTACTGGTAGTGACCCTAACTTTATAACCCATGTGAAATCTAGTCTTAAGCATAATTTTGAAATGTCAGACTTAGGACATTTGCATTATTTTCTTGGTCTCCAAGTCTTGAAAACCAAAGAAGGAATATTTCTTTCCCAGACTAAGTATGCTTGTGACCTTCTTCGTCGCTTCCACATGGAAGATTGTAAACCAGCCCCTTCTCCCTTCCAGTCTAGAGTCAAACTTTCTACCACTTGTACTTCCCCTGAAGTAGATGCCACCTTGTATCGTCAGCTTGTTGGTAGTCTTTTATACTTGACTCATTCCTGTCCTGACCTTTCCTTTGCCATTAGCCGTGTTTCCCGTTACATGCAAACTTCTCATGAAAGTCACTGGAAAGCAGCAAAAAGAATACTTCGATATATTTGAGGTACAATTCAGTTTGGGATTCATTACAGTACAGGGGGAAACCTTTGTTGGTTGGTTTCACTGATTCAGATTGGGCCGGCAATCCTGATGATCGAAAGTCTACTGCAAGTTATGTTTTCAGTCTGGGATCTGGACCTGTCACTTGGGCTTGTAAGAAACAACAAGCTCTTGCTCTTTCTTTAGCAGAAGCAGAATATCGAGCCCCAGTTAATTCCAGTCAGGAAGCTTTATGGCTTTGACAGATCCTTTCAGATTTTGGATTCGAGCAGCAGTAGCCTACTCCACTTTGGTGCGACAATCAAAGTGCCATCAAGCTTGCCAAAGATCCAGTTCTACATCAGTATAGCAAACACATTGAGCTACACATGCACTTCATCAGAAATCTTGTTCATGATCGTGTTATTGAAGTGCTCTATTGTCCTACAGATGATCAAGTTGCAGACATCTTCACCAAGTCTCTTACAAAAGCGAAGTTTTCTAAACTTCGGTCTATGTTAGGAGTTCAGGAATGTGTCCTTAAGGGGGGATAGGCTCTAATGCCTCCTTCCTTCTCCTAATAGTGTCACTTTTGTAAATCCTTCAATCCTATCCCAAGTTGTTCTTAAGGGGGGATGTTAGGATATTTAGACACTTAGGAGTTAGTTAAGATCAACTTGTGTAATATATCCGTTAGGTAAAAGTGTGTTTCTTTAGTATGCATTAGTATGCATTTGTAAATATTCTAATCCAACGGTCACGATATGTTCTAGACATAGAATTATCCAACGGTTCAACTTCTCTTAGATCATACCTACCATCAATCCGTGGCTTAACACCCGATTGGTCTATGATCTCTATTTAAAGAGCATAGAGGGTCCTTGTCTAGTTGATCGATTATGAGAAGCTCATGTAACTTTCTTTCTTTTGCATAATAAATTGCTCCAAGTAGCTATTTGGCTGGGGCCATGGACTGTTTCCCTCTCGAGGGTTTTAACCATGTGACAAACATTGGTGTATTGATCTGTGATCTGTTTGTGTGAAGCAGCTATTCTTGGTGTTCAGTCCTTTGGGAGTACCCTGTGTACCCTAACATGAACAAACTCCCTTTTAAATAGATACCAATGAGCCAAACGTTAAAAATGTGACTGTTCATATCCTCCTGCCAAATGCCAACTCATTCATCATAACAGGCTATTTCATATTCTGAAACGTTGCATCCGGCTGTTCATATGCTTTTCCACGTTATCCCAACTGTGGCGACGGATCAAATATTATAACTGCCAAGAAAAAACTTCACCAAACTGTTACAAATAAGCTGTATACAGTACAAGCTATACACATAGCCTGCCACATCATAATGTTCTACATGTGAGATATTCGCGCCATGACAAGGATCTGAACTCCGCTAATCAAACCGCTCAATTAACATTTCGTTGTTGGGGCCGTGCCATCGAACGCATTGCGGAAGTTTTAGTCATCTGCGCTTCCGCTATTGCGGAAGAGTGATAAGAAACTAGCTTCGATGAACTCTGTCTCAATCGGCTGCCATCAGGTTGTCCATCGGGACGTCTTGTCTCTAAGTCTTTCGCAGTGGCGGATGGCGCTGTCTCTAAGTCTTCTGCAGTGGTGGATGGTGCTATCTCTAAGTCTTTTGTTTCCGTCGATTTACTTCACCGATCCTTAAGATTTAAGTTTCCCCGTTGCGGCTCCTTATCGCTCTGACTTCCGATCCGTTCTGAACGTCATTTAAGTTTTCGCCGTTGCGGAAAGAGATCTTCTTCTGACCTCTGATGTTGCGGAAATCGATCTTCTTCCGACCTCCGACGCTTGTGTGTTTCCGCCGTTTCTATTTTTCCCGCCGCTTCTTTGAACCATTGTACCATATTCCTTTATCTTGGATCAGTGTAACTTTGAAGAGGAGTAATCCACTGGATCAGGCCCTCCTTCTAGCGCCAAAAACTGTTGAGGCCTAGCAAATCACAAGTAACAACAGTTAGGGATTCTCCCCAATAAACGTTCCCAACTAGCCCGTTACTGTTCAGTATGGGGAATCCGTCCGGTTTACGGTCTGGCTACTGTAGTTCAGGTAAGAAATTAAAATGTTTTACCGGTTACGGCTCGGTCCACCATGTATATGTTTTAGTTTGTGTTTAAGTTATGATGTGCAAGTGCCTATCTAAAAATGAAAATTGATAGAGATAACGAGGAATGTCACAATGTGATGCGCAGGTCTTACCTCTCGTCTTACCTCTCTCGCATCTAAATCACAAACAACAAGAAACTAAATTTAACTAACTAACCTATCCCTAGGGAGTAAAATTATCAGTTATCAATGAGTAATGTATCTTTGTGCATGTATTAAGAAAAATTATAGATAGTTGTTACTTATTTCTGAACACATGAACATTAATAGAAATATGAACAACAAGATAGCTTATTGTTTATGACAACCTTCATTACTCATAGTGGAAATTTCACAGAATAAACTAGAAACATTCATAACATAAACAGAAATTCAATGAGTTAGAACAATCTCACAGTTAATGGACATAAGCTGAAAATGAAATAGTTCGCATTCAACTAATCCATAGCAAAGAATTTGAAACATTCCACCAAACTTTCTCTAGCAGAAACTTGCAATTCTTTATTGTAAAAGGAAGTAGTTCTTCTTACAATATACTCTCAAAAATGGTCTGGGAAAGAAGTCCTTTCTACATCTAAACTCTCCTTTATTTATACAAAAAAGCAAAACCTCTGGGCTGCCCCTTGATGACTTTTGGGCTCCCCTAACCTTTCTGTTCCAAAATTTGTCTTGTAGTATGTGCTCATGATTTTTACAATTTAATACATTTTAAAACAAAAATTATTTTAAAATGCTTGGTCATTGATGAAATTTTTCCATGCCTGGTCCTCCGCTACTATGCTTTCAAAATCAAAAGGTTCAAGAAAACTGATATTTATCTCATATTTGGCAGCCTGGCTCATGAACCCTTCTATCCTTGCTGGACTCAAATGCAGTTGATCTTCTAACATATGAATACTCACATATGCATGTGCCACTGCATTCTTTAAAATCCATTCTTCTAGATCCTTTAACTGTTGGATCTCCTTCAACAACTGGAGCCTTCTTCTTTTGTATTTTAGACATATCTCCTTTGTAGCAATCACCTTGTCATAAACATAGCATGTTCTTAGACCATTTAGCTTTTACCAAGTGAAACAAAAAACTGTATCAATCTATTTACCTCTTCCATATGCATTATGAAAATGAACTATACACAGTATTAATGCATGAAAAGAAAAAATGACAAGGAAAAATCAAATCCTACGGTTGTGTCTTGAAATCCTCTAAGTCCACTGTCCATAATTAAAATCACAACCCCAATAGAACACACTCTTCATCTTAATTAAGGTCGCATCTGAACTAACTCGAAAATCATGAACCACATTCTCGCTACTGCTAATCTCCAAAACACTAGACTTTGTACTATGTTCCTCATCATGGAAAACCCTAACTGGATCAAAACAATGAAAACCTCCATTGTCCCATGAAAATAGGGTAAACACATACAAAAAACAAGGAATAGAGCAAAAACATGAGTTTCAACACGGATAAAAGATAAAATAATTCTCCCCACATATATAATCCCTCGGTGAAAAAGAGTCAGCGGGAAAACCCTATTGGAAGTTGAAAACACTAAGTGTCAGGAGGGTAGTTCAATTGATAGCCACAACAGCAAACAACAAACAAAATACGGGTCTATTAAGTCTATCAACGTCGGAGACTCTTAACGCTAAGTTTCAGATCTTCAAACTTAAGCACTTCTGTAGTGTCGGCGATCGGAAGCTCTAAAAACTAAAGATCGGCAATTGAAAATTCTAATCATCGAAAGGATAGTTTGATCAATAGCTGCAATGGTAGACATACAAACTACTATGGATCCGTGACAGCATAAAACCTATCAGTGATTGAAAACTCTAAACGCTAAGGATCGGCGATTCAAACCTCAATGCTTCTGCAGTGTCGGCAATTAAAACCTAAACGCTTCCGTACTGTCAGCGATTCAAACCTAAACGCTTCTGTAGTGTTGGTGATGCCAAGCATTATCATCATGATGATTATGTATCAGAGATTGGAAACGTTAACCACTAAAGCATTAGCGATCGAAGATCCTCTCATCAATTTACTTCCAAAACAGCGGTAGCGTAGAGGACAAGTCTTCCAATCCAAAATCATAAATTGTTTTGATAGCGATAAAAACAAGGTCGTCAACAGTCAAAAAAGGTTTAAACAATAAAACAAAAGGGTGATAAAACACACATCAGTGAGAAACAAGACTATCTATCGAGACGTTCACTGTTTTCCTTCCGAAACGTCAAAGGCATCAAGGACTAATGCCCCAGCTCATTCTTCAACATATTCCTGACAGTGATAAAAAAAAATCATCAAAAAATCAGAATGTTAAGTGCTCAAATAAAGCGAAAGACTCTTCGGCTGGGCAATGACAATACTAGCTCATTTAACTTCCAAAACAACGGAAAAAAATAGTCAACCAATCCTCTGACTTCCCAAAGATCAATTTTTTTTAAAGCAAAGGAAAGATAGATTTCAGGAAACCGAGAAATCCCAGGCTAGATAAAATCAAAAGGAGGGTCCAAATTTTTTTTTTTAAATTTGGGAAAAGGTTGCAGCTGCAACAGTACCATAGGTGAAATGTCATGATGTGGTTTTGGCGGCACTCCCCTGCCTTCCCTTCAAACTTGGAAATGTCTGAGGGAAGTTCGGTTGGCATGGGAGGCCAAAACATTTGATGGCGGATAGGTTAATTTGTTAACTAAGCCAAGTCATGCAAGTTGAGACATGCCATGAAAGGAAGGTTTGACCCAAGGTTGATGTGAGATGGGGCAGCAATGCTGGTGGGGTTTGCAGGGACATGATGCACCTGCATAACTGGGGGTACTTGTGGCACCATTGTGGATTGGCCATTGCCCCCAAGTGTGGTAGGAGGGGTAGTGTAGGTGGAAGGGACACTACCCCCATGTATGACAGGAGGGGCAGTGTAGGTGGAAGGGCCATTGCCCCCATGTATCCCAAGTGGGACAGTGTGGGTGGAAGGCATACTACCCCCATGTGTTACAGGTGGGACAACTTGACTCGTCAATGTGGGAGGTGGTAGCTATCTTATGATAGTTTGCATGACTGTGCTGGGGCCACCAGCAGAGGTGTTGGTGGTGGTGTGGGGTGTGGACATGGATCCACTACCAATCACTAAGCCAAAAAATGGATCTGGGTTTGCACCAGCCATGGGGATAGATGGTGCAATATGCAGGTCTGGCTCAGATTGGTATGATTTTGAGTCTGAATCAAAGGTTGTATGGCCTTCTGATGGTGTAGAGGGTCATTGAGAATGGTCTCGACGGTGTTGGTGCAAGGACCCGAACTGTGGTGGGTCGCCTCTGAGGAATGAGGAAGAACGTGGGGGATCAATCGTGTCTGATTTGTATGTCAAAATGGTGAAATATGGTAGTGATTTTTGGACCCCAGTTTTAATGGCTTCCTATTGGCTTCAGGTGGTCACTCAGCCACCAAGACTACCAGAGGACAGTGCTTGGCATTTTCCTCACGGGAGTGCTAGTCAATCGGTGGGGATCATTGCCTGTTTCACTTGGAAATTCCTCTCAGTGACCAGCTACTTCAGGGTTCCCATGGTACTCCTCACAATGAGTTTCTGGGATAAGCCCAAGTACTTCCCATGGTTAACGAATTCAGGGACTTATGTTCTCAAAGACTGCAAATGTTTGACTTAGTGTAAATTATAAATTTTAATGGCTCACTCAGCGTCATGAACTGAGTTTGGTCGTTTTATATGGTATGGTTTGTGTGTATGTCTTTTGTCTTTCTGTTATACTTAGTGGCTACTTAAATGGTTTATGAATATTCTGCAGAGTTCAAAACATTATTGATGAAAGTAGTAAATGATAATCATAAATTTAAACATGTACCATTTGTGAATCTAAACTATGATAGCCTGACTAGGTGACTGCCTTGCACCTGTATTTATCTTCAACGGAAAGGGTGTTGGGCTCTCAACACAATGGGACTAAGCCCATCTGTAGATCCATAGGTCACCCTCCGGATGCAAGGTCAGTCAACAGGGAGGATGCTGAGCGTCATGACGCCCCCTAGGCCTACTACCCCCTCTACCTTCCAAGTCACCCATTTTTAGTGGTTTTGAAAAATGCCAAGTGAAGTGCCTATTACTATATGAGCTTCACCCTTCGTCTTATCCCAGAATACCCTGAAGGGTGATGACTGGGTAGAGGAGGAAGGGCTAGGAAAGATGTTGATTTTAATTACAGTCATTTTTAATCAAGCTTTGATTAGATTCATTAATCTATTAACCATTTCATTTACCATTGATTTACACATGTTGTAATAAAATGAACAAATACTGAAAAGAAATAGAAATAGATTTGATGGATTGAGGCACTTGAGTCGCACTGACAGTCCTTAATTTTTAAAAGTCAGAATCTGAGAGATAGATCGCTCTTTTCGGGGAAAATGTGGTGAGGGGGTCGTCAAATTTTCCCCAAAATAGACAAGGGGGTCGCTCATAACCTGCAAACAGAAGTGAGCTGGCTTCTGGGATGGGGTCGTACCTTTCGGGGCAAAATGAGTGACCTAGTCGCACCTTTCGGGCCTGAATGAGCGACCTGGTCGCACCTTTCAGCCCGATAAGAGCGACCTACTCTAAAAGGTGAAATTTTTCTTATCCTGAGCCAGATCCGATCGACAGTAACCTGTACTATGGCCAAATGGGATTGGAATTCCCTTGAGGAGGCTCAACAGTAACTAAAAATGCAGAAAAATAGAGATCTAAGGTAGGTTTGACAAAAATTTAAACTAGGGCAAATGAAAATAAACTGCAAAAATAAAACCCAAGGATCATGTGGGATCGACCCAGTATGGTTGTTATATTTGTAGCAGGGATTTCTCCCTTACTACAGAGCAGGAATGGCTATCTTCCATCTATAGGACGGAAGGGTAGGGTTCCTAGTGGTTGTGCAAGAAAAACAGAAAGGAAATGAAATAGAACAGAAATAAAAACCCATCTACACACAAGGTTATGGGTTGTTGGAGGAGCAATTCGATAAGTGGACTTGAATGATAGCCGACTTAGTCAATCAACTGACTAAGTCAATCAACCGAATAAGTCGGTCAGCCAACTAAACTAGAGATTAGGTCGACCACCTAAGGTCGTATCAGTTCAGCAAACCGATAGGTAGTTATTTTGTAACTATTTTGTAATCATATATATTAGGCTATTGAGCCAGATGAGAACTCAGTTTAGTTCTCTGTATTGTCTGGACCCATTCATCTAATATAATCTGTTAATTCACCCACTTGTTCTTATCTCTTGCCTCTGCTATGTATGTATGTTTTAGTATGTATTATTGGTAACCCTATGTGATCTATGAAATTACAACATTGGTTTCATTGTTGGTAGTACATGTCTGAGATGTATGCAAACAGATGATATTAGAACAGGAGATTAAGGACTGGTGGGAACGTAAAGTTGCAAATTATCTGTAGAATTACACACGAAGAAACAGATTAACAACCACACAAGCAAAAGCAAGATTCTTTACAGAAACACATGAGAAGTTTGTAAAATCAGTGCCCCAACTTCTGAAGAAACTCCTAGATGAAAAGTCCGAAAGGGACTAAAGAACAACAGTTGCTAGAAAAACTGATCCGAGGGGGAAGAACAAACTTGTCGGAGTGGTTCGAAAAAATCGTCGATGACTTATGCGAGGAGCAAGCAGTAGAAGACAGAACTTCGGTGGAAACCGTCAAGGAGAAATTTTACATAGAATTCACTGAGCAATTTCTGTGCTCCTTACCGACCTTTCTGTTTCAATTCATAATCGAGAAGGGAGTGGATCATATTGTCGAACCTCGTCCATCACTTCATGGACCACCATTAAACCCTAACTGGGAAGAAAAGCAAAAGAGGTGGGAAAAATTCATTGCAGAAAGGGAGTGGGAATACTTCCTAAGCAAGTAGACCAAACTATCCAGGATTTCTAAAAGCATCGGGTAGGCTATGGGGGGCTAGCTGGTCATATGTCAGGATAAAGTGGAGTGGATTCTAGTTGACTAGAGGAGGATACCATTCACCAGTAATGAGAAGTCGACCAAAAGGGAAATCAAAAAGATAGTATCACACAAAGGCATGTCGAACATTCAAAAAATAGAGAGGGAAGAGAGACAACAAAGGAGAGAAGAAAGAAGAGAAAAAGCCTTAGCATTGCACCGAGGAAGGAGTCCTAGGGTGATCGACCAGGAAAGAAATCCACCAGATTCGGGTCATGACCAACAAGAAGAAGGCATGGAAGAAGAGGTGTCCCCTATGGAGGAAGAATTGTGGATAGAGCAGCCAGAAGCTCTCCAATCAAGAGCTCCCCATGAAGGAACAACTCTATCTCCTTTGAATCCACGTACGCAGATACAAACTATTGTCAAAGGGAACCTCCGACTAGGAGCTGGTGACTTTGGTATATGGAGTCAACTAGACAACGAGACATACAATGGAAGACACCTCATTATTCATCTACCAAAAAAAGGAAATCGGGTTACCTTTCAAGCGGTACCCTCCAACCGAAGTATCCACTTACTTTTACCGACACATGAAGGAGCACCCCCCTGTAAAATATAGCTTTGGAAGACATAGAACATTTAGAACTGCAGATAGGTAACTACAATTGGACATCGACAGAAGAAGTCGAAATCAACTAATTATCGGTCGAAGATGAAACGACAAAAACAACCGATAGAGACAAAAGTTTCGTCGACGATAGCTCCGCAGAGACAACTAAACCAATAACCCCACCACCCCCACCCCCACCTCCACCACTGCCACCTCCTGAGATCAGGAACAGTGATTCTAACATGGGTCATGGGTCAGCACACATTCCTCTTTATGAGGGGGATGAGGACCCCAGACAACACTGGTTCATCTGTGAGTCGACTTGGGAGGCTAACCAAGTTACAGACGAAGACAGATAGATGGCATAGTTCATCGGTGCCTTGAGGAAAAGGGTATTAACTTGGTATATGACCTTTTCTGAAAGACAACCTCGAGCAACCAAAGCCGAGATCAAAGCACAATTTCTATCATTTTTCAAAACTCCAAATGCAAAACATCTTGCAGCGAAAAAACTAAAAACAATATCACAGAAGCCAGGAGAAATTGTCTGCAACTATGATAAGCGATGGAAATACCTTCTTAGCCAGCTAGACTATGTTATAGATGAACAATTACTAATCCAATGGTTTCTTGCAGGTTTATCTCAGAAAGTCCACCGACACATAAGTCTAGAAACATTCAAGTCTTATGAAGATGCGCTTACAAAAGATCTCCAAGTGGAAATCGATGAGGACATACCAGAATACTCCACTGATCATTGACTAGAAGAACAGCTTGAGAGTGTACATAAGTCTTTAAAGGAATTAAACCTCAAAAATTAGGATATCTGGTGCACAAAGTGCTCGACAGTCGGACATTCCAAAGAAAACTGTCGACAGGAATACAGTCAATAGGACATTCGACTCGTGCAGACAAAAATGTTTTTGCGACATTTTCCAGGAGCATGGAGATAACTCGACAAAAGATTGCTTGTTCAAGATGAAGAACGGCAAGGCATATTGGTGTGCAATCTGTGAAACTAAAAATCATAACACAGCCGACTGTCATTTGAACCTGAAGAACCGATAGAATTATCATGTAGTCTACCAAACCACTGCAGTTGCACAAAATAATGAGAAAAACAACTTACCAAATGATCAGAATAGTCAAAGATATGAAGGTCGAAGATGCAAGCGTCGATATGACAATCGAGGTGGAGGCTACGGAGGATGAGATCGACTCCCTAGGAATCGAGACAACTGACCACGTCGACCCATCCAATGCTTTACATGTTATAAGGAGGGACATCAGTATGCAGACTGTCCATATAAAGACAGAACTGACCTCAAATTTTGTACTCATTGTGGAGTAGGGGATCACTCACTAGAGGATTGCCCTACCATGTTGGAAAAAATAAATACAAAGAAAAATGTTAATGTCTTGTCATGTGTGCAAAAAAATGATGTAATAAACACAAAAAATTTGCATATTGTAACCCGACAAGGGACAAAAACAGGCAATGATAACCCAAGAATCAGCAAAATAAAAGAGAAAAATGTCTACCCTAATCCACTTAAAGAAAAACAAACATACAAAGAAGCAACCAATGTATTCAAAGAATTTTCACGACAGGAACAAGATAACGACAATCGACATAACACAATAAAAGAATTAATACAGCTCGTACAAAAAGACAACTCAGTATCTCAGTTCATCGACTTACTATATGAAATAAAACATAATAACTCCGAAAAACAAACAAAGAATATCTACAGCTTAAATCAAAAATATAAAGGTGATTCCAACCCACTTGTTGACCTGGAAATCGAAGGATACCATGTCTGACAAGTAGTGCTCGACTTTGGATCACAAGTAAACATCATGACTCATGACACTTGGGAACAAATGGGTAGACCTCGACTATATGAGTCAGGCATATACCTAAAACTAGTCGACGAGGGCCTAATTGAACCCATTGGAGGCTGGAAAAACATTCACACAACTATAGAAGGAATTTTGACCAAAGTTAACTTCGAAATCATTGACCCTAAGGAAGGATCCAGTTCCTTCCCAACGTTAGTAGGTCGACCTTGGGGTAGAAAGATGAAAGCATCGATATCCCTAAACAAAGAGAGAATCAAATTAAAAGGAAATGGACAAAATTTCATTGTACCCATTCATCCATCTCAAGGAGAACCTTCAACTGAACCTATCGATGAAGAAGTTGACATTCGACAACTCTACCATATTCAAAACAATGCAAATTATACAGAACCTAATATCTACGGAGAACTTCATTTAGGCAACGAAGACTCAGTTGGTTATAATTCAAACGCATAATTATATGATTGGGAGATCGAGAACTTTGAAAAACAAGCAAGAGCATGTTGGACTATTCAAAAAGTGCATAAAAACCCCACCCAACAGTGCTTCATAGTGTCCATTGTCCCAAAAATCTTTGAGAAGAAAATTAGGGAATACCCTACCTTACAACCTACCAATGTAAATACTACACAAATACCAAGATACAAGGAAAGAGAATCACCAGTCATGCATGTAGAACAAGTTTCCAAAAATATTGGTGACCATGGCCGACTTCAAAGCCTAGTAGAAACTTTTACTGGCCAAGATGCTCGATGGTGGGATACCCATCAGACAAGATTGCAGACCTGGACATCAGCTTCAACTTACTTTGTCGAAAGGTTTGGAGGAAAGAAGTTAACCAAACAGGCTCAGATACGTATATTCACTCAAGGACAGAATCTAGAAGATCATATTAAGACATGTGAAAAAGAATGGAGAAAACTTGGATACAAGGATGAACAAGCATGGCCACACCTGTTCCCATCAACCCTCTCCGACTTACCAAAAAAATGGTATAAAATGGAAGAAGCTAGAGGTGAAACATTCCTATGGCATGAACTTAGAGAAAATTTCATTAAAGATTTCAACTTTATACCACAAAATTAAAACTTGGTTGAAACAACAAAATAGATTAAAGAATTTATACAGCCGACGGAAAACAAACCCTTCAACGATAACTGACAAACAATGAGATGCAACAATATACAAACCAGGACAAAACCACAGTCGACAAGACTATAGTTAGAAAATGAAAATACAGAAGGGAAAATCTTTAGATGAAAATCAAACCATGTCAAAACGACCAAACCTATTTGTACAGTCCTTAAAATGGAAACAACCGACAAACAGGATACCAATAAAATGACTGCAACTGACTTCCCTGCCACATTCTCACAGTTTAAGGAAGGAAGTCGACCAATCAATGAATCCAAAGCACTAGAATGGCTCGATGCTAAAGTCAAAACTAGAGAATTTGACATCTCAAATGATGATCGACCAAAAATGGCAAAGATTGGTGACTACTGGAGTGAAGAGCAGACCATAGAGATAGTGAACTTATTAAAAGAGTTCCAAGATGTATTTGCTAGAGATTATAAAGACCTCAAAGGCTTAGTCCATGAAATGGGAGAAATGAAGATTGATACTAAACATAATGTTCGACCTGTGAAGAAAAGGCCATATAAGCTAGCTCACAAATACAAAGAGATAGTCAAAAAGGAAATTGATAACATGCTTGCAGCAGGCATCATCTACCCTATTGAACAATCAGAATGGGCAAGTCCAATGGTTGTACAGCCTAAGAAACATGATCCAACCAAACTAAGAATTTGTGTCAACTTCTAAGAACTAAATAAAGTAACAATGACATACCCATTTCCAACTCCTTATGCAGATGAAATTTTAAATGAGGTTGCAGGACATGAATGCTACTCATTTACAGATGGATTCTCAGGTTATAACCAAGTGCCAATAGCTAAAGAAGACTAGAAAAAGACAACCTTTGTATGTGGATTTGGCTCATTTACTTACAAGGTTATGCCTTTTGGATTAAAAAATGCACCTGTAGTATTTTCTAGAATTGTTGTCAAAACATTTCAAGAATATATTTACAAGACCATGGCAGTATACTTTGATGATTGGACAATATACTCCATGTTAAAGGATCATTGCCAATAGCTCAGGCTTATGTTGGAGAGATGTCGACAAATTCAACTATCCCTGAACATCAAGAAGTGTATATTTGTCACCCCCATAGGGATATTATTAGGGCACATTGTCTGTAAGGAAGGTATTAAGGTTGACTTTGCAAAAATCAAAACAAGTCAGGGTGTTACTTGGCCACATAGGCTATTACAAAAAATTCATAAGATATTAATCAGATATGACATATCCACTTGAACAGCTATTAAGGGAAGATAAAGAGTTCAACTGGACAGAGGAGTGCCACATATCATTCGAAAAATTAAAAAGAAAACTAGTTGAAGCACATTCAAGAAACAAAGGAGGAGAAAAAAGAAGAAACTGCCCACCTCCTAATGGCACAACACACAGCCTTTACTGAAGCTTATAAAGTGCTACAAGATCACATGGAGGAGTCTATAATCACTGAAGAAATACTGCAAGACTAGCCTGCTTACTATGGGAAAGTCTATCAACAAACTCAGCAGACCCGACAAGGGATCCAAGCACTCGAAAATAGGAAAACCACTGATGAAGCACTCAGAACCACAATACAAGAACAAATAGTGCTTGAAACAGCCAAGCTACAGAAACTTGAGAGGGAAGCACATCAATGGGTGCAACAAGCTATCCCCAACTTGGAAAAAGTCGACATCATCTGCCCACAGATGAAACGACTTATCGAGACTGTAGAAGAGAAGGACCAGTTTATGGGTCCCGACATGGAGAGAATAGCTGAAGTCTCCATTTTAGAGAAGATGTTGATCTTATCAAGTCTAAAAACACCCACCATCGACATCCAAAATACATTGCAAATTTGGACAGATTTCCAACATCACCTAGCAATGACAGCCCCAGCATTTTTCGAAATCTGTGTACAGAAAAGACCAACCATCAGACTTCACAGCCCATGAAAACTAGGCACATCATAATGACTACTAAGAACAGACAGGAAGAATTTTGTACCTCCCTATTTCTTTGGGACGAAGAAACGTTTTGTTCATGGGGGAGATGTTGGAGGAGAAAGTCGATAAGTTGACTTGAATGATAGTTGACTTAGTCGATCAGCGAACTAAGTCGATCAACCGACTAAGTCGGTCAGCCGACTAAACTAGAGATTAGGTCGGCCACCTAAGGTCATGTCAGTTCACCAAACTGACAAGTAGTTATTTTGTAACTGTTTTGTAATCATATATATTAGGCTATTGATCCAAATGAGAACTTGGTTTAGTTCTCTGTATTGTATGGACCCATTCATGTAATATAATATGTTAATTCACCCACTTGTTCTTATGTCTTGCCTCTGCTATGTATGTATGTTTTAGTATGTATTGTTGGTAACCCTATGTGATCTGTGAGATTACAACATTGGTTAAGCTCCGAGACCTTGCATATAACTATTAGAAAACTCAAAGACCTACAAGCAAACAATGGACACCTGTAATAACATGTTAGGCAATAAACTTGCAAGCAAATATGTTAGAAAACAATAAGATAAACAACATAAAATAGAAATTATACCTTCTTTAGGTGGAAATGGGCCACCATGCCCTAGCTTGGGGGAGCACCTTCTTAGGAATGGGTAGCTATGGCTCAGTGGGAGGATGGATGAGAGGGAGGGTGAATGGATTGAGAGGAAAATTGTCTCAAGGAACTCACTTAGGAAACATAACAATATTGAAAGGATGAATGTTTTGAGAGTGACCCCCACCCCTCTATTTATACTTTTTCTCAATATTTTTAGGGTTTTAAGCCCCTGGTTGGGGCTTTAGCCCCTTTCGCTCAATATTTAGCTATTTTGGGGGTTTTAAGCTCCTTTGAGGGGTTTTAGAACCTTTCTAGAGGCTTTAGCTCCTATGAGGGCTATTTTGGCTCTTTTTAGGGGTTTTTAAGCCCTTTTTCATATTTTTAAGCCTTCTTGAGGGTGTGGGGGTCAAATGGGGTCAAATGAGGGTCATGTGTGGGTATCCTTGGGTGGTGTAGGCCATGTAGAGGTGAGTGAGGGATTTTTTTCGTTAACACGTGAGTATCACGGTTTTTTCCGTGTATGTCCAGCCCTATATGCGGGAAAAAACAGTTTTCCACGTGGGATGAAATCACCTATTTTGGGATGGCCTAAAGTAAAAAAATGACCACTAAAAATCAAAATAAAAGAATGAAAATGAAATAGAATGGCATGATGATCTACCTGAACCAGACGATGTGTGATTCTGTGGACTAATGCTCTTGGGATCAGTTTCTCAAGTTTTTGGTCCAAAACACTATGTTGAGTAAATTTCCAAATGGTATGGAAAAAATGGTTTTTTAACTATTTTATAGAAAACATTTTGGAATTTTTACCCTCTTTTCTATAGTTTGGACCATTTTTTACCATTTTTGGACCGTTTGGCCTAATATTGTGTTGTAGGGGCCTGATTTGAGCGCGTTTTGACTAAGTCTTTGATTTGTTCATGCCTATCATAGGTATAATATATGAACTAGAATATAGGTTATGATTTCACATCCGCTTGCATTTTGCATAGCCTTATGACCATTTCATCTTAACCTTAGGTATGAACCCATTCCATAATGTCACAGAACCTTCATGTTGTTGTTAGAAGTGATATTGTGTGAATGGTAGAGCGTTTCTATACATGGGTGCCCTAGTTAGATCTTGTTTTTCATTTGGTACCCATGATGATATTTATCCTTTAGGTTTGGGGAGTCCCTTTTTAGTCCTACCATGTCCTTGAGCAAGAGCTTCATACTCCTCTTGAACTTTATGTTGGATTTTCCCCAGGGGATCCCTTGTATATATCAAGCTGTAATTGCATTTCATGAGTTTTGCTTACCTTATTGAGCTTTATGTCAGCTCCCTGCTTCATATTTATAAGCCATATAGCCCGAGCTTGTCTCATTTCTATCCAAGCAGAGCCTTTTTACATATCCTTTGCAGCTTGATAACTACTTTACCAGGAGGAGACCTTCCCTTGAGTGTCGTTATCTTGCACATGTTTCCTTGCATTAAGCATAGGTATGTTCCACTACCTGGAACTAGTTTGCTTACACTTCACACTCATCTCCTACTAGCTATGTACTATAAAACACTTTTATTATTTTTCAAGATTTTCAAAATATCTGAAAAAGTCCAAAAAAATTTAAAAAACATAAAAAAGCTAGATGGAAAATGATATTAGCTTTGGCAGCAGTCGAGTCGAGTCTCCTTCGAACAGAGCACTATGTATCACCTCCATTGGTTTGGTTGTTAGTTTGACTTTAGGAGTTGTACTCGTTACTCTAATTTTATCTCCACCGACTGGTTATGCTTCCAGTCCCCATGGAGCCTCTATTGATGCCTCCTCTGTCAAAAAGATATCCCAGTTTGCATATCGAGTCATAGCTGCCTACCTTCAGTCACCACTTACCTTATGCTCTTGTTCAATGGAATTTTAAGCCTGAGTCGGCCATTCTCGGTACTGTTACTGGTTCGTGCACATTTTGTTCGAGTTCTTCCACATTATACAATGTTGCTGAGTACCTCATGTTGGTTGATGGGGGATGCCTTAATTTCCTCCTTCCAGTGGATTCCATTCCATCGAATTCATATCATTCATTCTGGAATAGGATTCTAGATTCATTTGAGCTCCTTGAGACTTACAGTCATCAATGGTAGGTTTTCTCACCATCGACAGTTTTGGGAATACATCAATGTCCCCTAATTGATGGATTCTTTTAGGTGTTCGACCTCAACACATCTATTCACACTTGTGAGATTGCACTATGTACCTTGATTCTTATTTTCATTATTGGTGGGTTATCTCGCATCTGTTAATGATATACATCAATGACTGGTAATCAGATGATGGACTACCATGTTTGACCTCAACACCTTTATTTGCATGGTAGGACATGTACTCATAGTGGTTTGTGTAGAATACCTTCCAGCTTGGTGACATTCCATATATGCTACCTCCTTGATTGTGCCAATATTCATGAGATGTCATCTCTCATGATCATATTCCAGTATATATCAGATATATTCATCCATTATGGAGATCTTGATCCATTATATATTGTATGTGGCGATGATCACACATGAAATTTTGTATATCATGCCTATTCATGGGCATAGTACTCTTATGTATCCGGGACTGCTATATGTGTTATAGCGGATTTCACCACTCTAGGTGAATCACACTTTGTATGGCCTTCCCTTGTCTCGCTGCAAACTCTTTGGACCCCATGGACCATTTTTTGTCCTTTGATGTTTCCTTGATCATCCCTAAAAACACATGAAAAATGCTATACGTGAATTTTAAACTCATAAGCATGTACATACATGGGTTTTCCCACTAAAACCGTGTACATTGGGATGTGTGCATAATCCAAATCCTTTTGGAGTTTTCCTTGACATGGATCCGACTCATTCAACTCCTGGCCTTCCCTATGCCTTGAGATCGCTCGGATTCGACCTTTCATTATCCCTTTGAAAGCTATATAAGGAACCCCTTGGTACATTGAAGGCAAGAAGAGAGAATTGAGAGCAAAGAAACTATATTCCATTGTTGTCAGAACTTATACTTGAGTTTGCATCCCTTTGTCCCTTGGAGCACCTTGGTGTTCTTCCAAAGCTTGCCTTTTTCTTGCGAGCTTGCTATCGAGAGATGGAGGATTGAAGTGGTGGAGGCCCAAGTGGGGGATTCAGTTTCTCCGGTTCGCAGACGTGGCGTCAGAGGTTGTATCTATCTTGTAATCTTTGATTCATATTAATAGAAATATCTTTTCCTGTCCAATAATGTGTGTTTGAATACATGTTGTATCCATTGGATTATGTCAAATGCTTTTACATCATTGATTATATATTCTAGAATAGATCTAACACCATGGTATATAGTATGCTTGTATTGTTTACTTGTTGTTGAGGAAGTAATACATCAATTCAAGCTGAAGATTGGAAAGCTCAATGGGGATCTATTTTGACCATCCAGAATAAGGTACAAGGTCTGATCCTTTAGTGTTAGACATTTAATTTCTATTGCATATTGGGAAAGATTGATTTCTGGAGTCAAGCTTTCTGTTGTGGTACCCCAAGCCATAGGAATTGCTCTCCGTAACAATATGTATTTGCAGTCATATGCAGAGATTGATCATTGTATTATACTAATGAGTTCCTAGTTCTTCCACCTGGGTCTTCATTACTCCACTTTTGGGATGGATTATATAATGTATTTCATCCATCATGTTACCCTTCTGACCTCACACATTAGGGGGAATCTGTTATAGTTGATTTTACCACACTTGGTTGATCACATATTTATGGCCTTCCCTGTCCCTCTGGAGACTCTTGGACCCCATGGACTTATATTATACTTTGATGTTCCAATATTATCCTAAACAATTACCTGTTGATACCAGGATACACAACTTTTAAATCTATTCTCACATGTATACGCAGCTTTTGTCCTCAAACCCATGTACATCAGGAAGTGTGCATCAAGACAAATATTTTTGGATTTTTCCTCATAGTAGTCTGAATAAATTGACTCTTGGCCTTCCATATGCCTTGAGAATGCTCGGACTCAACCCTCCATTACCTATTTAGAGTGCTATATATTGAGCCTCTTGGATACATTGAAGGAGGAGAAATTGAAGATCAAAGAAACTATAGTCCATTATTGCCTCATTTTTCTTATACTTGAGTCTGCATCCCCTTGTCCCTTTGGAGAACATAGTGTTCTTCCCAATATTTCCTTTTCTTTATGAGATTTCTATTGAGATATGGAGTATTGAAGTGGTTGAGACCCAGGTGGAGGACTCGGTTTCTCTGGTTCGCAAAATTGCCGACAGAGTTTGTCACTATTGTATCTCTATTTTATTAATAGAAATAACTTTTCCTGTCCAATACATGTGCATTTTAAATATGAATATTGAATACATGGATGTATTTATTTGAATATACATGATTGATTATATATGCTAGAGTAGGTCTAACACATTATAATATACCATGCTTTCTTTGTTTGTTGTTGCTGAGAGTGAATTTGGAATACAAGCGTGATTGGAAAAGCTCAATAGGGATCTACTTCAATCGTCCAGAATAAGGTACAAATTTATATCCCTTAGTGTCAGAAATTTCTATTGCTCTTGCATATTGGAAAGGGTTGGTTTCTGGTGTCATACTGTCTATTTTGGTAACCCCAAGCGATATGGATTTTCTCTCCATAACAACAATGAAACTAGAATCCTCACTGATCAGAGATGGTGGCACATGAATGAAGTAGATTTAGTCATAGTTGGCTAATCTGACATTGCAGATCCAGGATATTAAGAAGAGAAAATAAGTCCAAGAGGATTTATGGTGTACAAGATGCAAAACAGGTGGACACCACAAGGATAATTTCCCATCGTATATTAACTATATCTCATCGAGTGCACCTAATCCATTGAGTACCCAAGGACTACCCTAGTGCAGAATATGCCAGAATAGAGGGCATCATGATGAGGAATATCTATACTTCCAGAAGATTTTAAGTACCCCAACCATCCTTTTCTGTAAATTTTATAAATCAGTAGGACATGATGAGAAAGATTGCAGATCATATCAACTCTTGAAGGAGAAGATAGTAGACACCTACTTAATGAAGAATGGCAAGAATATTCAGGACAAACTAGAGCAAGCACACTATCATCCTATGCATTACCTACTATATCAGCCTTAATACCCACAGAATCAGTATCCACCAAAGAAACCATTCGATGTTCAAAAAGAGAAGAAAGTATTTTTGGACGTATGACCAAAGTTTGTAGATGTCGAACAGTCGTCAACCTCAGCTGAAGTCGAGAGATTCCTGAAATATTTCGATAGCTATTCCAAAAGCGGATTCCAAACAAGGTTAGTAATCTCAATTCATTTCTATCAAGTTACTTAGTGCTAATCCATGATAAAGACGTTGTCACATAACTACAAGAACTTATAGAAGAAACCCCATCGCAACCTGAAAGAAGAGTTAACCATGTCAAAAAGAAATTCAAAACTAGGCACAAATTAAGAATGAATGCGTAGATAGGGGATTACAACATGGATTACATTATCCTATATCTGGGGTCGAACCTCAATATTCTGATGTGGAAAACTTGGGAAAGCATGGGCAAGCTGCGCTTGGATTAGTCCCTTATCCAGTTGAGGCTTTCAAATCAGGCGAAGTTCCTACCGATTGGTAGGCTAAGTCAAGTTCCTGTCGACATTGAGGGGCTGTGCACATTTGTATATTTTGAAGTTATCAACATTGTCGATGACACGAACCCACTTTTGGGGATAGATTGGGCAATAGATAATAATACCATCATAAATTTTAAGAAAATAATCCTCTCATTTGAGGATGACGAGATAAGGGTAGTATCACTCATTGATCCATTGGAGCAACAGAGATATGTTGAACCAGTCTATAGTGAAGGACAGGGTGATTATCTAGACCATATCTATAATGTCACTGCTTTAAAAGATGATTATATAAATCCTACATCAGATGGTAACCTAAGATGGAGGAGTACTAGTTCCTACACATCCGATTTAGGCAAGGCATTGGAAAATTGGAAAAACAGATTGCATGAAGTCTCTATGAGGAGATGCGTTGGGATTTCTAGTTCCATGCGACGAGTGGAGAATCAGTCAAGGGATTTACCCACATATTAAGGGTTACCTAATATTGTGAACTTCCTAAGTTAGTTTGAAGGACTGGTAACATAACAGTGATGCATGTCTTTGTTAGACTATGTACTGAAGGCTACGCCAGCTAGATGGTGGAGTATGCATAAGCGGTCTATATTTGAATGGCCATACTGCAAAATTTTTCTAGAAGTCATATTCGACAAAGAAGTCATAGTATTGAGTCAGAAATACACAAGTTTATCAAACCCTATCAAACATATCAATTAGTGTCACACAACATTTGCAGAATACCCATGACAGGAATGGGTCCATCACTTCATACACACATTGGAAATGATAGCCAGGAGCTGGTATACATCCATGTAGTTGCGACAAGGAACTCAGGATTGGGAGGAGGTATCTAAACAATTCACACATACATTTGCAATTTCTAATGAACAACCAATAGTTGATGTTGCATTTCAAATGATAATGGAGAAAATATTTGTCAGAAACTCTGCCGAGGTGAGGAATTCCCACCAGTGTAGCATGAGGATCCAGCAATGGATAGCTTGTTACAATCTAGTCAGAGAACCAGATGATGATCCTACAAACATTAACATACCATATTTAGAGGGTATACGCAAGGTATAAGGAAGTGGTATTTCTATCAAATAATTCCTCAAGCTGCTCAAAATCAAGAAAGTTAACATTGGTTTTCCAGAAAACCCGTAGTTCACCAACATAGGAGATTATTGGGATGATGAAATAGTAGTAAATATCACATACCTGATGTATGAATTTCAAGATTTGTTACCTACCAACTTCTCATAGATTAAGGGAATAGTGTGATATTTGGGGGAGATGAAAATACCCCTGAAACTAGATGCAAAACCAGTTAAACAATGACCTTATAGGTTGAATCCGAGGTAAAAAGAGAAGGTGAAAGATGAGTTAGACTGAATTCTTGATGCATGGGAATCATTGAACTTGTCTAAGAATCAAAATGGATCATCCCTATAGTCATTCAAGATAAGAAGACAACAGGTGAATTCAAGATCTATGTCCACCTGAGGAAGCTGAATGATGCATGCCGACATGATCCATTCCCAACACCATTCACAGATGAAGTACTAGAAACAATCGAAGGATAGGAGATGTAATTCACCGATGGATTCTCTGGCTATCACCAAGTTGTTATACCTAAATCCTATCACCATCATGTGATGAGACCCTTAACTCCCATGTTTGCCCTTAATCCCAACACTTGGAGTGGAAACTTGCTTTGTTTGTCAATTCTACTTGAAAAAACCTAGCACCACACTTACCATGTGGCTGATGAGCGGTACCTTGATCAGCATCGCCTGTATCCTGTTATAGAGAAGCGGTGCCACCACCTATGGTCTTTGGTCTTAAAGCAGTTCTCATCTAACCCGCTCTGTCACAAGGGAACAAAAGCGGTACCCTGGGTAAAATGGGAAAAAGAGAAGTTTCTAGAGGATTCTAGAACTTGAGCCTCGTGTCCTTCCTTATCCCTATCATTATGGGTTAGCTTGAGCTCAAGATCCCCCATGGTAGGATCTTGGAGCTACCTCACCCACAATTCTCTCAACTATTCCTATCCATTGAGCCTTATAAATGCAAGCTCATATCCATAGTTGAGGGGGGGGACTATAGAGGTATTGTTATGTTATTGGATTGACTACCTAGTCCAAACCATTGGAGAGAAAAGTTGGAGCTTATGGGGATGAAGTGTTTGTCTCGTGGAGGGGCTTGTCGACACTAAGGAAATGGTTGTAAGCTTCTCCATACATTCTTAATGCAAAGCTGATTTCCGTCCCACATTACTATTGTTTTGATTTCACATATACATGTTCCTAGAT
>LPNX010097100.1:0-49253 GCA_001517045.1 Pseudotsuga menziesii | reverse complement strand
ATTGTTTATTTCTATTGCATATTGGAGAAGATTGATTTCTGGAGTCTAGCTGTCTGTTGTGGTACCCCAAGCCATAGGAATTTCTCTTCGTAACAGAATCTAACCATTCTGGTGCTTTAGCTTCATTGATCGGTCGACTCCCTTCTTTGAAGTGTGAGAATGTAGCACGAAAGTCTGCTGTAGTCATTCGGTCGGTATATTCTTTGTCGGCTGTCTCGACTTTAACTACTATGCGAATTGGTTTTGTTGTTTCTGAATGGTATGATTTCCATCAAAAGCTTTTCCCTTCCGGATTTTTGTTTTCCATTTTCCATCTTGTTGACTGTGGTATTGTCTTGGTTTGTATGTTATTACATGTTATTGTCGGTCGATCATAATTTTGTATTAGGGTGTTGTTCCCGGTCGGTTCTATAAATTCTTTGATTTTTTTTGCAGTTTCGACTAACTTTTCATTTTGTGGTATAAAGTTGAAGTCTTTGATGAATTTCTCTCTAAGTTCATGCCATTGAAATGTTTCACCCTGTGCTTATTCCATTTTGTACCATTTGTTTGGTAATTCGGATAGCATCGATGGAAACATGTGTGGCCATGTACATTCGTCTTTATTTCCATTTCTTTTCCACTTTCATTTGCATGTTCTTATGTCTTCCTCTGGGTCTTTCCCTTGGATGAACATAGGTATTTGTGCTTGTTTGGTTAGCCTCTTTCCTCCGAATCTTTCTACAAAGTAAGTCGAAGCTATTGTCCATGTCTGCAATATTGATTGATGGGTATCCCACCATCTAGCAGCTTGTCCTATGATGGTTTCTACTAGGCTTTGTAGTTGGCCATGTTCACCAATGTTTTTAGATACTTGTTCTATATGCATAACTGATGATTCTCTTTCTTTATATCCTAGGATTTGTCTGATACTTACATTTGTTGGTTTTAAGGTAGGATATTCCCTGCTTTTGTTTTCGAATATTTTTGGGATGATGGAAACTAAGAAACATTGTTGGACTGGTTTCTTCTGTACTGTCTGAATGGTCTAGCAACCTATTGCTTGTGTCTCGTAGTTTTCTACTTCCCAATCATATAATTCTGCATCTGAGTTGTATCCTACTGAATCTTGATTGCCTAATTGAAGCTTGTCAAAGACATTTGGTTCTATGTAGTCTTCATTATTTTCTATTTGATATAGGTTTTGGATGCTAACTTCTTCATCAATAGGTTCTATCCAAGGTTCTCCTTGGTATGGGTGGATAGGTACTATGATTTTCTGCCCATTCCCTTTTAGTTTTATCCTTTCTTTGTCTAAAGATATTGATGCTTTCATTTTTCTTCCCCAAGGTTAACCTACTAAAGTAGGGAAGGAACTGAACCCTTCCTTAGAGTCAATAATTTCAATGTCGACTTTGGTTGATATTATTTTTATTGTCGTATCGACATTTGTCCAAACTCCGATAGGTTCAATCAGACCTTGGTTGGCTAATTTGAGGTATATTCCTGACTCATATATCACTTTTGTCTTTTTGGTTTAGACTGCATATGTTTTTTTTCTCTGTATTATTATTATGCTTCATATTATACAATAGATCAATGAATTGAGATACTATTTTATCATCTTGTACTAAATGTATTAATTCTTTAATTGTGCTTTGTCGACTATCATCAGCTTCTTCTTGTATAGCAAATTCTTTAAATATATTTGTTGCATCGTTATACAATTTTTTTTGTTTAGCTGGGTTAGGATAATCGTTCTTTTGTTTTATTTTGATTATGCGTGGATTATCATTCCCATTTTTTGTCCCTTGTCGGGTTACTATATGCAGGTTCTTTGTATTGATGACATCATGTTTTTCAATGCACGACAAGACATTAACATTTTTCTTTTTATTGATTTTGTCAAGCATGGTAGGACAATCCTCTAATGAGTGATCACCTACACCATAGCTAGTACAAAACTTTAAATTGGTTCTGTCCTTGTATGGGTAGTATGCATATTGATGACCTTTTTTGTAGCATGTAAAGCATTGGATGGGCCCACGTGGTCGATTGTCATGATTTCCAAAAAATAGTCTTTGACCTCCTGTTGGCAGCTAGCAACAACCTCTTCATTTCTCAATAAGATGAAGAGAGAACAGCTCTTCATATGATTCATCAATTTAAAATTATGAAAGAGCACCTTCAGAATCTTTGATTCTGAAGGTACTCTCAATCAAAGGAGAATGATATGATGTTTCAGGAGTTGGTAAAAAAATGCTCATAAACTTGGCCTTTAACAACTGTCAGTTAGTTTCATAAATTTTCATGAATTTATTTAATCATTAAGATAAATTTATGTGACTTAAGAAATTTGAAATAGTGTGCCAAGAGAAAATCAATAAAATACATCTTGTGTTTGTTTAAAACCTAGATAAGGGTAAGGTATTAATAATCCTAAGTTCATAAAACTTATGGTAACTTTTAAAGTTTTTATTCCATAATAATACCTTACTATGATTTTTGTAAATATTATAATTAAATGAATAAAGTAATTTTTATATAGGATTGTTTTACATAGGATAGTTTCATCACTTGATATCCTATTAATCTAATGTTGATATTTATCGATAGGATGTTTGTAAGGTTTAAAACTAAGTCTTTGTATATACGTAGCATAGAGAGAAAATCAATCCATGCTAACATTAGAGTGTGCGATTTCATCACCTTGCATGTCACCACTTATCACGATTAAGCTGGAGATGACTGTTAAGATTGATTGAGTTTACAAGGAGCCATTTGTCAAGTTGATAAGCGATTATCACTAGATCAATGAGTTGGCACGAGAACGTGGCTTATACCTCTTTGACAAGTCGACAGTTGTTAAAAAATGCATGCATCGTATTAACAGGGTTAAATGCTGATAGTCATTTCCAATTAACGTCAAGGTACTTGTTCATCATTAGCCACTGTCCATAATCAATGGTTGAAATCATGATCTATCAATCACAATATCTCTGGTTCGCCAATTTGGTGGTTATCACTACTAGTTGTGGTTAAACGTAGCTAAACTTGCATACATCATGCTATAATGTTAAGTTGCAGCGATCATCATTGCTTAGAATTCTGCTAAAGATAGCTGGTTCAGAGATCACATATCCGTCGGATCTGAAGCATGCGAAGCCTACCCATCATGTCATATGTGTGGGTGCCTATTCCCTCTATGTTCACCTATCCATTCATTTCTGTTCAAAGCCAGGAGAGCGTAGAAGAAACCATGTCTCCTCTGAACCGTTATGAAATTTTTGGGTCTGAACTTATAGAAGCTGACCAGGAGGTTGCTATGCGATTTGAAAAAATGGGTTGGGGGCATTTCTTTAGAAGTTTCGATGGCCACCATGCAGAGATTACTAAACTGTTCGCCATGAATTTTAATGAGGATAGTGTGCAAATTGGGGGTTTTTAGTTTATTATCAATGAAGATAAGATCGCAGTAGCAACCAAGCTTCCACAAGTCGGAGAACGTTGGTTTAAAGGTAGCAAGGTAAATAAGAAGAAGTGTTTAGCTCTGTTGTTGCCATTGCCGGATGACAGTAAATTGAGGATTGGCGTCCCTGTTAAATTTCTGAAGCCCGAATGGAGAGTTTATTATGAGATCTTGATAAGGTATGTGTCCTGTGATGGACGTTACTCCCATTTGCACTTATATCATTTACGATTGCTATTAGCTGTACAGGGTTACAAACTTAATTTGCCTTTCTATCTATGGCAAAGTTTAAAAAAAATGTCATAGACTGTTAGAAATTTTAGTAACCCCGACAGGAGTCTTTTCCATCACGGGTTGATAAAAACTATAATTCAGCACCAATTGTATGAGAGTGGAAAGTCATGGGATAGGTTTTTAGTCGACTGTTAGTTGGGGCCAACGCAGTATTGGCTGAGTCCCTTCCCACGAACTCGTAGGAAATGCAAAGCCATAAATTCTGAGGTTAATAACACTCCTGAAACTGTATTTGAGGGAAAAGGATTTGAGGAAGTCGGTCTACCTATTAATGATGGGATTGGTAAGAATGATGGCAGGAATACAGTTCCTTGCAATTCTAAAACAGTCTCAGATCAACCCTTATCTGGTCAAAATGATAGCATCTTTGCAGAAGTTGAAGAAGGATTAAACAAAGGTAAAACTAAGAATGATGTTGAATGTAAAAATCTATTTGAAACAAATAAAACTGATGAATATAACAGAGAAACTATGCATGAGTTAGATCATCTTGCTTAGATTTGCTGTGATAAGGAAGGGCTTGGTTTTGAAAATCTATCATTTTCAAGAAGGGTTACGAGGAGTATGCACAGTATCCATACGATTTCGGGTCATATGGTTAATCAAAAGGCTTCTAAGCCTACAGTCGTTAATATTGAAGATGACATCCCGTCATCTATCCCTGATACAATGAATGTAAACAATCCTACTTTTGTACAGGGAAATGATGCAAAATCAGGAAAGGCCGAGAGCACTCAACCAGGTATAGATACAGGTATTGCAGACCCTGAACCATCGTTTAGTCTACATTATGACAGTCCTCATTCTCCTCAGGTAACCAATGAAGACGAGACTCTGCATCATGTACTGGATAATGCTTACCTGGATAAAATTACAGAGTTTAAGAGTAAACTTAAGCATTGCTTATCCAGCACAACATTGTTAGAAGAGGAGAATAGAACCTTTAGAGCAGAGTTGTTGGAGTGGATTGGTAGATGGAAAGAGGTGAGCGCTAAGAAGAATCAATACAAAAAATCAAAGAAGTCAATCATAGGTACAAACCAGCTATTGCTTAAACGAATTGAAAAGCAAAACATTAAGATTATCAGGTTAAAGGCTAAACTAGCAGAAGCATGAAGAGTAGTCGCTCTTCAGAATAAAACCTGATGATTTTCTCATTTCTATGTCACTGCAAAACAGGTAATGATTGTTTTGGTTTCGCATGCCTGTAAAATCGGAGATTTAACAGGCATGCATTTAAATTTCAAGTTTATTTTTGTTACCTATGTTTTAAGTGGTTTAATAAGATGCTTCGTTTGAATTCAATATAGGAGGATTTGTCACCACCCCTTTCCAGAATTTCAGGACATGGTGAATACGTGGGCATGGAGATGTGGCTGTTTGTTACGAGCTGGAGTTTCATCAATGGACAAGAATCTTCTAGAGTACCTCGACTTAGGCTAGTCGTTTTCTGTTTTATAATGATAGGTGTGATATAAGAGATGAGATGCTCTTTTAGTTAGAAGAACCCTATAATGTTGCATGCAACATTAATGGGGAAAACTGAATCTTAGTAGTATATAAGTTAAGAGTTTTGATGAACTCAAGGATGGAGTGTTGGAGGAAAAACGTACTAGAAATATATCTTATTACTGGTGTTATTTCATACTTGAAGTTGAACCTTTGATGGGAATACTACTGGACATCTTTTGATGTGAATACTACTGGACATCTACAGACAGATACTGTTACTAGTATTTTTGTTTTTGGATTATTATATATATATATATTTCAGCGTATTATCTTCTTTCTTTATATTAACTCAGTGTGCTTTGATATGCTGATGTTTAATTATATCTTTCACTTTATCAGCTCAAGTTAGTATTTTGAATGAACATCTCATTATGATTATGTTTATTGGTATTTCTACTGTAAACTTAAGTTGTAATGATATACTCTTTTGTCTGTTTAAAATTTCATTTGTATGTTGACAGTGATTTTTAAATAGGCATTATCTTAAATTCAAATAGCTGTCTTGATAATTAATTATTAATCATTTTCAAAAAGTTAAAATTAACTGTTTATTTGCGGTTATTTTTCAGTTCTGTTGTCATATAACAGATTGACTTATTATTCATGATTTAAATGTGTCTATTTGAATTATGCTTTAGTCTTTCTGTTCATCTTTCATTGATTAATAGTTAATATAATTTTAAATTTGCTCTCAGCTGAGATAGGGGTAAATAGAATAGATAGGATAGTTCAGTTTAAATTTTATTTTTAAGTTTGATTAACAACTGTTAAATCATTTTGCGTACTTTACATAAGCTTTCATATTTAGAAAGCTTCTCAAAATCAAAGTCTTTCCTTAAGAAAGCACCTATAGGACAGTTTAGATAGTTTTATTTAATTATTTAGGAAAAATAACATTAGAATAGGTTAGATTTTGCTGGTTTTAAGTTCTCCTTAAGAGACAAACTAGCTGGTAGCAGGACCACAACCTGCGAGGTTTTGTTAATTCAAACACACCGGACGCTGCTTTAAGCTGATTGTGTGGACAAAACCTCCTTATTGGCCTAGATTCAGAAAATAGGGCCAACACCTCCATATCCTCCATGACAGTTGTCGAACTGACGCTCATATCGATGGCCCTCATATCTTTTATAATTCGGTTCATTTTGATCATTGCTTCGCTGGTTGTTATCGTTGTTCTATGCAACTGTGTTTGTCTGGTAGACTGCTTGGTAGTTTTGTAGGTTTTTTAAATTTAGATGGTAGTCGGTCGTTGCGTGACTTTTTACCTCACAGATTGCACACCAAGATGCTTCACCATTTTTCATGTTATACAGAAAATCTTTCATTGTGTGTTCTCCATGTTCTTGGCAGATGTCACAGACGCATTTTGTCTGAACAAATCGAATGTCCTATCGACTTATGTCTTGCCGACAGTTATCTTTAGTGTGTCAGGCCATTGAGCATTTTGTGCACCAGACATCCTGATTCTTGAGGTTCAACTCTTTCAATGATTTCTGCATGTTTCTAGATGTTCTTCCAGTCTCGTATCCATGGGATATGTTGGGAAATCTTCGTCCATCTCTACTTGCAGAGCTTTGGTAAGCGCATCTTCATACATTTTAAACGTCTCCAAGCTTATGTGCTGTCGTATTTTTTGTGATAGACCTGCAAGAAATCACTGAATTAATAGTTGTTCATCAATTACGTAGTCCAGTTGGCTGAGGAGGTATTTCCATCATTTGTCATATTCTCGGATAGACTCTGCTGGCTTTTGAGATGTTGTTTTCAAATTTTTGGCTGCCAGATGTTTTGCATCTGGAGTTTTAAAGAAAGACAAGAATTGTGCTTTAATTTCTACTTTAGATGCTTAGGGATTTCTCTCAATATAGTTCATGTACCACATTAGTGTTGTTTTTCTCAAGGCACCGGTGAACTGTGCCATCTGTTGATCTTCAATTGTAACTTGATTTGCCTCCCATGTTGACTCACAAACAAACCAATGTCGTCTAGGATTTTCATCACCCTCGTATAGAGGGATATGTGTTGATCCATGACCCATGTCGGAATCGATGTCGTTGTCTCCTCCAGGAGGTGGCGACAGTGGGGGTAGTGGGATGTTTTGCTTGTCTCATTGTGCAAAGCTGTTGTCGATGGAACTTTCATTCCCATTGATCATTTTGTTTGTCATTTCTTCTCTGACAAGCAGTCGGTGAGGGTTGACTTCTCCTGCCGATGTCCAATTGCATTGATTTGTCTGTAGGTCTGACTGTTATGTATTTTCCAAAGCTGTGTTTGGTAGGGGGGGTGCTCCTTCATGTGTTAGGTAAAGTAAGTGGATACCGCGGTTGGAAGGGTATGCTTGAAGTGTGACCCAATTTCCTCCCTCTGGTCGACAGATCACTAGATTATTATCATCATTTACCTCATCGTCTAGTTGGCTCCATATACCAAACTCATCAACTCTTAGTCTTAGGTCTTCTTCCACAATGGCTTGTATCTTGGTACTTGGATTCGTTGGAGACAGAGGTATTATATCCTGGGAAATTTCTATTTGGAGAGATTCGCGCTGCTCTATCCACAAGTCTTCTTCCATGGGTGATGCTTCTTCATCCACACCTTCTTCCTGTCGGTCATGACCCAAATTTGAAGGATTTCTTTCCTAGTCTATCACCCTAGTATTCATCCCTCCTTGCAATGCTATAGCCCTTTCTCTTCTCTCTTCCCTTCTTTTCAACCTCTTCTCTCTTTCTACTTTCTATAAATCCATCGTACCTTTTTGTGTCACTGTTCGTTCGATTTCTTTTTTAGGTTGACTTTTCATTGCTGGTGATGTTATCTCCTTCAGTCGACTAGAATCCTCTTCACTTTACCCTGACATATGACCAACTACCCCCCCATATCCTACCCAACGCTTTTAGAAAGCTCGGATAGTTCTGTTTACTTGCTTAGGAAGTACTCCCACTCCATTTCAGCAATGAATTTTTCCCACTTTTTCTGTTTCCCCACCCAATTAGAATTTGGTGGTGGTTCATGCAGTGACGGACGAAGTTCCATAGTATGACCCACTCATTTTTCTATTAAGAATTTGAACAGTAGGGTCGGTAAGGAGCACAGGAACTGCTTGGTAAGGTATGTATAGAATCTTTTCTGAGCGGTTTCGACTGAAGTTCTTTCTTCTATGGCTTGCTCCTCATAGAATTCGTCTATGATATTTTCAAACCACTTTGACAGGTTTGTTCGTTCCCATCGAATGAGTTTCTCTAGCAGCTCTTGGTCCTTAGTTGCTTTCGAATTTTTCATCTAGAAGTTTTGGAAGCTCTGTGGTTGATGATTCAGTCAGCAGGTTGATGTGTCAGCTCAAGCAGCCCTCCGATTGGTAGTTAAACTCAGTGGAAGCTCAGTTCAGCTTCAGATCAGGCTTTGATGGATTCTCCTTCAGCTGCAGTTTTCTATCTCCTTGAGATTTGCGTCCCCTCTGGGCTGGGGTTTCAATTTTTTGTATAAATAAGGCATGGTTGCCTCCTTTCCGAGAGATTGAGAGTTGGATTGAGGAGATATTACTGTTGTAATACTATGTAATATCTTTTGCTATTGGAATAAAGTGAAGCTTTGGAGGCCAAAACGGTGTAATGCTCTTATGTGTGTGGAATTAACATTGTCTTGTAGCTTTTGCTGTTATCGGTCTCTTTCTCTCAATTTCTGCATCTGAATCTTGTCTGGCTTGAATGATTCAGCTGAATCAATAGGAGTATAGTTGGGCAAGTAAGATTACTTGATTTTCAATATCTCATAGAATATATGTTTGAAGATTCATATTATACATGTTTAAATAAGTTTATTTGCATGTAATCCCTCTCTTTTTTCATATATCTCTATCCAGATCTCATAAGGTTTTTGTGCAGGATTGTTTGTTAGTTTTCAGGTAGCAGGGGTTGGACGAAATGTGGATCTAGCTTGAGTCCACTGGGAATCCGATTGTTTTGTGAAGGAATTGTCCCTCGGCATTCCACTAACTAGTCTTTTTTGCATATCCATTCCATCAGCAAGCGCTCTTCTTTTCCTCTTCCTCCTTCAATTATTTTTAAAATCAGTCCGGTTACTTTTTTTGCAGCTTTAAAATTGTTTAGATCTATCAATTTGAGAATTCATTATACATAGATATTGCTTCCTTAAATCTCATAAACTAGATCACATTCCTAAATAAATTTTACAAGCTTTCTAGATCTAGTTTTAGGGAAAATTGTCATTTTTCAAGGCTGTGAAAGTAGATCTAAAGCTTGTTGAATGCATGGTTGTTTCCTTAGAATATAAAAATTTATATTCAAAAATTTAAGTGCTTCATATTGTCTACCCAAAAATTAGGCCAATATCCCAAGGAAAGCTTGCTTTCCTTCGTTCTTTTTCCGCTTCTTTAAAAACTAGTTTTAACTTAGAATTTTTGGGTAAAAAGTGTGTTCATCCAAAAGTACTTTCAATGTACTTTTGGGAATATTTAAATATGATAATCTTGCTGGGTTTTAGAAGGTATAACTGAAAAGAGGAGGAGGTGCTGTCTGGAAAGCATTTTTGGACCATTCGAAACCCCCCAAGGGGTCTCTCTCTTCCCAAAATTTCAAAATTTTGCAATTTGTAAACCTTTGGTCTCATTCTGTATAAGGAACAATTGGATTAATTTCAGTTCACTGATATTTTAATTTCTGCTAATAAAAAGAAAAATCTCTTAGAAAAATTTCGAGCCTATTCACCATCCCCCCTGGGGGGATTCACGTCTTTGTCATTTTTTACATTTTTTCATCTTTTTTCAATCTAGTTTAGTTCTAATATGAAGGGGTAGTATACTTTGACTTATAATCATTTTCATATTCCATATTTGGTGGTTTCAAAGTAATTTTAATACTTACCCCACGAGCCTTCTTTTGAGCCGAAAGGTGAAGAAGGGTTGTGGTAGTCTAATTAGAAAATTGTGGTTTGCTTATTTGTTTATGCTTCATTTGCTATCATTAATTATTTTTAATAATAATAATAAAATCAACCCCTCCTTGATTCCCCGATTGAGTTCCACTTGGACCGAAAGAGGTTCCTGGAGGGTTTTCTTTTTAATAAGAACACCTCTTTTAAAATTTACTAAAACTAACAAAGACTCCTGTGTGTATGCTCTGTACTTGGCTGCAGTTCATCTGATCAGTCAAGCTGCATCAAAAGTACTTGAGTGACTAGATTAATTAGTCTTCACCTCCCAAATTGACAAACCATCAGGAGAAAATTTAACGCCTCGAATGAACTGTAAATGGTGGAAAAATACCCAAAGGAGTGGGAACAACTGAAAAGTGACCTCGAGGCATCGATCTCTATCACACCCTGATGGGTGCGTTACAAACAAAGTCTTTGAGACTTCGTTCCAGCCCACAAACACCTTGCGGGTAGTCATGAAAGTTCACTTTTGGACATACTCCAAGTACCCCTCGGGTATATCTGGAGTCCCCTTTTTGTGTAATTTAATTCATTCACATTCCACATTAATTTAAAATATACCAAGAGACATTTGGAAAACATTCTTCCAAGTGCATGCAAGCACATTATTTTCTCTATTGACTCCATTTAAGGAACTGGTGATTTATTTGATCAATTGTTTTGATTATATATATATATATATATATATATATATATATATATATATATATTGAGTGTCATTATTGTGCTTATTTGCTTTAAATCTTACATCTTGTTATCTTTTGTTTCCACTGGTTAATTTAAAAAAAAACACCTAAACAACATAATCAATATAACACCATCACACTAAGTAATTAGCCTTAGTAATTTAATAGGGTCTACCCCCCTTGGCTTCGTTAGGAGTTAGCCTGAATGCAGAAGTTAAGAACAAGGTGACAGCCTTTGCCCCCAAGGACACATCGAGTGGCTTGAAGATTTCTGCCATGTAACCTAGGTGTGTGAAAGGCGGCAACACTTTTTGGCGCTGTTGCCGGGGATAAATATTTTTATTCTCAAGTACAACTTAGCTTAACTTTTTTCTAAACAACTAAAAAGATAAAAAAAAATTGATTGATCTTGTCTTTAAAAAACATAAAAGTTAAAACTCGATCCATCTGGCAACTCCACTGTCTAACATCCCTCTAAGAATTTCTACCCGAAGAAATTTCCAGTAATTATTCAATCCTCTCTCTGATTCCGAAAGGTTTATTAGAGAAATATTGAATAGGCAGACTTCTCATAGAAACCTTGAAAATTTAGGAGACCAATCCCTCTCAGATATCCATCACTTATTTGTAGAGAGTCATGTTCACCATTATTAATAAATGATAGAATTATTCAAACCCCTAGACTTTTCTCAGATAGCAGGTGCTCCCCATGCCATTCCAAAAGATGCTATCAAGAAGCTCCCCATATTCAAGGAAATAATGCCATCATTGCCAAGTCTCACCTTTGAAGGTTTGAAAAGCACCTGGTCAATTATTGCAATGATGCTACCCATGACCATGACGATGTCAAAATGAATCTCTTTTCTTTATCCTTAGAAGATGATGCTGAAGAGTGGTACCTCGACCTAGATGATGATTCATATAAAAATCTTAGCGAATTCCAAGATGGTTTTAGGAAGAAGTGGGGAGAAAAGAAGGAACCAAGATGTCTGCTTGCTGCCCTTTATATCATAAAGAAGATGGAGAATGAAACCATGGATGAATTTAACACTAAATTCAAGCGTGTGGTTGCGGACCTTCCTAGAGACATCAAGCCAAAAAATGCATCTATCATCATATCCTACATTGAAGCCTTCATCGATGACTTAAGGTACCAATTGAGAGATAAAGAACTGGCCAATCTGAAAACTACCCAGGAATTGGCCGAGAAAATAGAAAAGAATATGCAATCTTCGGGCAAGTCCAACATTCTAGGTTACACTAGGGGAAACACTTCCTACAACAAAGAGAAGGGTAAAGCCGTTGAATTAGAAGAAAAGGTGACTTCTAAAGCTCCCATGGAAAAGGTGACGGACATGATAAAAAACTTGGTTACTATTCAAAACCAACTAATGACCAATCATTCTGCACAATTGAATCATATGCAAAATAGAATAATCACAATGGAAATGAATAATGGACCTAGGAACTTTCATCCCAAGAAGAATCATATGTATCAAAAGAAATTTCCTCAGCAAGAGCCTAGGATTCCAAACCAGTTAGACTCGACTAACATGGTAGAAGAAGTAATTCCATGGTGTAGACCCCGTGAACAATTCCACCAAGAATGCACTTGTTATGTTGCAAATCAAGTCATGGAACATGTACTTCTCGAGGTCATTAGTCAGGAAACAACTTCAAGCGAGCTTGATCATAAATACATGGTAGGCCAGGCCTACCATTTGTCACCAGCTAAATAGTACAAACCTAAGGATGAAACCATTGCAAAATCTTATAGTGAAACTTATGATGAAAACCATAATGTACATGATGGGACTCCTATGTGTTCTCCATATAATGATGATAGTCTGGAAGTTTTACTACCTTGTGACCTTTTCTATGAAGAACATGAGTATGAAAATGAGGAAAAGTATAACTTGGAGCATGATACAAGTGACGAATACTCCCTTATCTCTGACAAAGATGTTGATGAGGAGTCCTGGACATTCATGGAAAATCTAGTCTATGACATGAATAAAGAGGAAAATAATGAACCAGAAACTTTTGATGGTTTTGTTGATTTTTCTGTCTATGGCATATCTAAAGGAGAGAGCATGTACCATGTGTCCTTGGGAAACTTTGATATGGAAAATGAGCATGCATTTTATCCATATGATCAGTCTGAGCCATATATCAATATCAATAATGAAGACAAAGAGAACTTGATATCGGAACATGATATCAGCAATGAGGAATCCATCACATCTGACATAGATGGTGGTGATGACTAATGGGATTTTTATGGATATCTTATTAAGAATCCTATCTATGCTATCTCCAGCAAGGGGAATGTTTATTTAGAAATTTTTTGAAGTCCAGTCTACTATACTTCCATAAAGGGAAGCATGGATCTATAGACCTGGGAAAATCCTAGTATAGAAGAGTAGCATTCAAAACTCTTATATGGTCATTCAGAGTCATATCATGCAGAGCTGCACAAAGGTATCAATAATGAAGACATTGAGAAGCAATGTTGTGAAAAGACAGATATGATGTAGTCAGTAGAATATCAGTCTCAACTATCATCTTCACATATAGAGTTTCCTTATGATTTGGAGCCACTTGGTGCTTATACAATGAGTTATCATCCGGTAAGCCTTGATGATTAGTATGATGGTCTATTCAATTTGCCTCATCATTCCGATTTGTATATCAACCCTATCCAGTCATGGATAGAAGCAGCCTGTGCAAGCCCCTACCAGTTTGGGAAGAAGTTTGACAACATTATTCATGCCTATGATTTCCCATCCATCCCGCCCGTTCCGAATCATCACGCAGGTTTACATTTTCTGAAAAAAGTATCCTTACTTTGGCTGGTAACCAAAGACAAGGAAATTTTTTTTTATGATAATAAAATGCTTAGGTGGTTACATTGGATTTTTTTGTTACACCTAACCTTTTTATATCATGGTTAGAATAGGAAAATAAGCTCCTTATAAAAAGAGAGCATTTACTTTATGCATTTATGTTTTGTACTTAGCTGTAATAATTTTTTTATTTCATCAGTTAGTTACATTCATTTTGTTTAAATAAATCAGCTTAATGGTTCATTTGGTTTTTATATAAATCTTGTGCTACTGAGGTTTTCTTGTCAAGTTGAGATGTTTTTACAGGGTGAATAAACCAGAGATTTTGGTGTTCTCGTATCCTCTCCTTGCCTTATGACCAGATCAAGCACACGTCCTGCAGTTGGAGCCAGATGTTACCACCTAAGTTGTACTTAGTGGTTTTTATCAAGTGATCCCGGTGAACCAGACAAAGATGATTTGTTCGGAGTTCAGAAGACCTTCAGAAGTGCTTATGGGAGGTTCTTGTTGTACTATATCACATGTTCATACCCCAATGGGGGAGTTGTAATAAGATGTTTTAGCATGATAGTGTCTGTAAAATACTCGGTCTTTTAGAATTTATTTGTCAATCCGATCAGCCTAGGGTGTTTTTTCCCTTGGTTATTATTGGTTGTTGAATAAATGACTGATAATTTTTGAGTTTTTCACTCAATACCTCCAAAGTTGGGGTGGTCAGCTTGGCATTTAGGCCTATTGAGGTTATTAGAGTCTATGTGTCAATGTATAAACATGCTAGGCATCAAGGTCGAGTCATATGAACATGTCTAAGTCCCCCTAGGTTTTTAATTTTTTAAGTTTTCTTTAATTTTAATTTTTACACAAAACTTAGGCCATTTTTTAATAGTCTAATTGGAAAAAATGGTTTTGCAATAAAAGTGGGCTCAATAATAAGTTTCAGTCACGGGGGTGCTCATTTTCAAGCTAAGAGCACCATGTAAACCTATAGACCCACTATTTCCAAGTTTTGAGTGATTTTCCACCACTCAGGTCAGAAAGCCCAAAAAAATCAATTATTGATTAATTTAATTGATAAATTGATGAATAATGGAGCAAATCCAAAACCCTAGATCAATGGATTCTCAATTGATTTGATTGAAATCAGTCTCATTGGCGCTAGATTAACCAGATATTGAAATTCCTTGACTGAAGGAGCTAATCAGGGCAAATCTAGAGTTGAACTTCAAACTCCTTTATGGGGAATTGTGCCCTCTCTCTCTCCTCCACACGTGTGGGCTCTTTTGGAAGCTCTCTGGTTGATGATTAATCAGCAGGTTGATGTGTCTACTCAATCAGCCCTCGATTGATAGTTAGACTCAGTGGAAGCTCAGTTCAGCTTCAGATCAGGCATTGATGGACTCTCCTTTAGCTGCAGTTGTCTATCTCCTTGGGATTTGCACCCCCTCTGGGCTGGGGTTTCAATTTTTTGTATAAATAAAGCATGGTTGCCTCCTTTCCGAGTGAGTGAGAGTTGGATTGAGGAGCTATTGCTGTTGTAATACTGTGTAATATATTTTTCTATTGGAATAAAGCAAAGCTTTAGAGGCCAAAACGGTGTAATTCTCTTATGTGTGTGGAATTAACATTGTCTTGCATCTTTTGTTGTTACCAGTGTCTTTCTCTCAATTTCTGCATCTGAATCTTGTCTGGCTTGAATGGTTCAACTGAATCAGTAGGAGTATAGTTGGGCAAGTAAGAATACTTGTTTTTCAATATCTCATAGCATAAATGTTTGATGATTCAGATCATACATGTTTAAATAAGTTTATTTGCATGTAATCCCTCTCTTTTTTCATATATCTCTATCCAGATCTCATAAGGTTTTTGTGTAGGATTGTTTGTTAGTTTTCAGGTAGGAGGGGTTGGACAAACTGTGGATATAGCTTGAATCGACTGTGAAGGCATTGTCCCTCGGCATTCCACTAACTAGTCTTTTTTGCAGATCCATTCCAGCAATAAGTGCTCTTCTTTTCCTCTTCCTCCTTCAATTTTTTTAAAATCAGTCCGGTTACTTGTTTTGCAGCTTTAAAGTTGTTTATATTTATCAATTTCAGAATTCATTTTACATAGATATTGCTTCCTTAAAGCTCATAAACCATATCTCATTCCTAAATAAATTTAACAAGCATTCTAGATCTAGTTTTAGGGAAAAATGTCATTTTTCAAGGTTATGAAAGTAGATCTAAATATTGTTGAATGCATGGTTGCAATGATGCTACCCATAACCATGAAGATGTCAAAATCAAGCTCTTTGCTTTATCCTTAGAGGATGATGCTGCAGAATGGTACTTCCACCTAGGTGATGATTCATATAAAACTCTTAGTGAATCCTTAGAGGGTTTTAAGAAGAAATGGGGAGAAAAGAAAGAACCGAGACATTTGCTTGCTGCCCTTCATAACATAAAGAAGATGGAGAATGAAACCATGGATGACTTTAACACTAAGTTTAGGCATGTGGTTGTGGACCTCCCTAAATAATTCAGGCCAAAGGATGCCTCCATCCTCATATCTTACATCGAAGCTTCACTGGTAATTTGAGGTACCAGTTAAGAGACAAAGAGCTAACTGATCTAAAAACTGCTCAGGAATTGGCCAAGAAAATAGAAAAGAATATGCAGTCTTCAAGCAAATCCAACATTTCAGGTTACTACTAGGGGAAACACTTCATACAACAAAGACAAGGGAAAAGCCATTGAATTAGAAGAAAAGGGAACCTCTAAAGATCCGATGGAAAAGCTAACAGACATGATAAAAGACTTGGTTACTAGTCAAAACCAACTTATGGAAAATCATTCTGCACAATTGAATCATATGCAGAATAGAATAAGCACAATGGAAAGAAATAATGGACCTAGGAACTTTCATCCTAAATAGAATCAGATGTATCAAAAGAAAGCTCCTCAGCAAGAACCTAGGATTCTGAACCCGTTAGACTCAGCTAACATGGTAGAAGAAGTCATTCCATGGTGTAGACCTTGTGATCAATTCCACCAAGAAAGCACATGCTATATTGCGAACCAAGTTATAGAACACGGAATGCCTGAGGTTAGTAATTACGAAACAACATCAAGTGAGTTTGATGATGTGTACATGGTAGGCCAAACCTACCCTTTATCAAACCAACATTGGCATCAGGCCACAGATTACAGTTATGAGAAGGACCTCCTATCCAATGTATATGGTGAAATGCCTACTCCAGAAAGAATTCAGGAAATGAAGAAGGATAGATTCAAGGGTCTGATTTATCAAAGAAGGGAGAGGCCATCACCATCTAAACAGTACAAGCCAAAGGTAACCTCTCCTCCTCTCCCGGATCCCCTTGTTATCCCTGAATGAAATGTTGATATGGGAGACTGGATAAGTAGTGCTAAGATTCATGTTTATGAAACTGATGTCCTTAAAATTCCTGGTCAAAAAGGAAATTTGTTGAACGCCATAGAGGATAGTCAAAGTAAAACTCATAATATTGTCAAAGAGGATTCCCTCCCTAATAATAATTCTATATTTGAAGTTGAATATATTGAACCTATAGATATGCCTATAGTCCTACACACTATGAATCCGAAAAGAGAAGAACACCCGCCTTTTTATGTCTCCCTATTAGTTGATAACCTTCTCCTTCATAACTACATGTTAGATTCAGGTGCTTCATCAAATGTCATGACAAGAAAAGTAATGGAACAACTAAATCTAAGGGTCACCCGACCTTACCACAATGTTTCTGCAATGGATGCAAGAGAATTTGAAGTGGTAGGGATAATCTTAAATTTACAAGTTAAGTTGGCCAAGTATCTTGACATCGACATGTTGATGGATGTGGTAGTGATAGATGTTCCAGATAATTGGGGTATGTTTCTATCCATTAAATGGGCCACAACTCTTGGTGGGTACATTCAAATGGATTGGAAATATGCTACTATACCTGCATCAAAAAACACTAGGGTGATACTCCACAGAGAGAAGCTAAGGAAATGGCATGTAGAAAACCCTAAGAAGCCTGTAAATGAATTTGTTCATTTCATTGATAACTTTGGAAACTATGCTATTTTGTCAAATTTCATGGCCCCTATTAAGAAAAACATTAAAAATGAAAAGATAGATGAAATTTGGAAAATGTACTTTGATGGGGCTTATTCCAAAGCCGGAAAGGGTACAGGCATCATGATCATCTCTCCTTCAGATAAATTCTATAAGATTTCTTTCAAGTTAGAGTTTGAAGCATCAAACAATGTAGCCGAGTATGAGGCATTGCTCCTAGGGTTAGAAACCACTAAAGACATGGGGATAAAGATGTTGAACATAAAAGGTGATTCAGACCTAGTTGTCCTCTAGATTAAGAATCAGTATCAATGTAAAAATGACAGACTAAGGAAGTATAGAAATGCCACATGGGACACTATGGAATGGTTTGATGCACTTAACATTCAAAAGATCCATAGGAAAATGAATGGGTTAGCAGATAGGTTGGCAGTAGTAGCATCTAGCCTCCAGCCATCAAATGAAATGATTAGTGGGAATGGAAAAATGGAAATTAATTTTAGACCTTCGATTCCGGATAATGTAGATCACTGGTAGGTGTTTAAAGATGATGAGCAAACCTTAAGATTCATCCATAATCTCTAAGAGTTTGAAGGTTGTAAGATCAGTTATCAGTAAGAGGGTAAAGAGTATCAGGAATGCGAGGATAATGAAAGGAATCACATCCCGAGTAGCCTTATATCTTTTGAAAATATTTTTGATCAACAGGATCGTCATAAAAAAAAAAGAAATAAAAATTGGGGATTATATGGAAATAAACATAGGAACTGATAAGGACCCCAAGTTAATAAAAAATGGAAAAGGTACTTTGGGAGAGGAAAGGAACAATTTGATCAACTTAATCAAAGAGTATAGAGATGTGTTGGTATTTATTTATGATGAACTTAAAGCCTATTGGGAAGATGTGTTTCAACACACTATTCCCCTCATAGAAGAGGCTAAGGAGGTCAAGCCTTTCCGACAAAAACTTAGGCGAATAAATCCTAAGTTGGCCCCCATTGTGTAGAAGGAACTTTAGAAGATGTTAGCAGCAGGGATCATAGCACCTACAAGGCATTCATCATGGTGCTCCAACTTAGTTGTTGTCATAAAGAAGAATGGGTCAATTAGAATATGTATAGATTTCAGAAATCTGAATACATCATGCCTTAAATATAATTACCCATTGCCCGACATGGAAACATTGCTTCAAAAATAACGAGATCAGGAATGATGTCCACGTTGGATGGATTTTCCGGTTATAACCAAGTATTGGTAAATAAAGAGGATCAACATAAGACTACATTCACCACACCTTGGGGTACCTATAAATTTTTAAGAATGCCTTTTGGCTTATTGAATGTTGGTGCCACCTTCCAAAGAGCCATGGATTTTTCCTTCAAAGAACTTATAGGAAAAATAATCGAAATATATCAAGATGACTTAACTAGTTTTTCAAAATAAATATCTGACCACATAAGTCATCTTAGGAAGGTTTTCATAAAATGTCGGAAATATGGTATTTCCTTGAACCTCGCCAATTCAATCTTTGGGGTTGATGAAGGCAAGTTGTTGGGACACATCATTTCTAAGGATGGTGTCAAAGTTGATCCTGAGAGAGTTGAAGCCATTAATAAAGTCCCCTTGCCTCATAATCTTAAAGTTCTCCAGTCTTTCAATGGTCAGATAAATTTCATAAGGAGATTCATCCCAAATTTAGCAGAATTAATGAAGCCTCTACAAAAGTTGTTAAAGAAAGATGCTAAGTTTGAGTGGACAGATGAAGGGAAAGATGCTTTCAAGTCTATCAAAGATGCCATATCCAGGTCCCTGGTCTTGATCAATGCAAATTATTCCAAGGAATTTCAGATATTTTCCTTTTCCTCAGAAGACACCATTGCTGGTGTTTTGCTTCAAAAGAATAAGGAGGGACAAGAGAAACCTATAGCCTTTATGAGTAGATCCTGCAACCTATAGCCTTTATGAGTAGAGCCTTGCAACATTTCGAGTTGAAGTATACCACCATGGAGAAATAGGATTATGCTCTTGTCAAGTCCCTTAAACATTTCAGAACTTATGTAGGTTACTCCAAAATCATTGGGTATGTACCCCATGCAGCTGTCAAGGATATCATGTCTCAACAAGATTGTCTAGGAATCAGGGGTAAGTGGGTTTCAAAGATTCAAGAATATGATTTAGAGATAAAACCTACTAAGTTAATTAAGGGACAAGGTCTTGCAAATATGTTGACCCAAGGAAATGAAAAGGCCTTAGGAATAATATGCCAGAACAGTGATTCAAAACAAAGTGTATCAGATGATATTCAGAGATTAGAACAACACCCTTGGTATATCAACATCATATTTTTCCTCCGCAACCTTACATGCCCTGATCACTTACTTGGCCATAAAAGAAGAGCATTAAGGTTAAAATAAACTAAGTATTGTTTAACAAAAGATGGTTTGGGTTGGAGAAACCTCGATGGTTTAATACTTAGATGTGTCGATGAACCTGAGTCCAAAAAACTCATGGTTGAGTTCCATTCAGGATTTTGTGGTGGACATTTTGCAGCAAGAAAAACCACCCATAAAATCCTTAGGGCAGGCTACTATTGGCTGAACCTTTTTTCAGATGTGCATAAGTCTGTTAGAGTTTTCCCCCAGTATCAATTGTTCACCGAAAATCAACAAATGAAAGCCTTGCCTTTAAATCCAATAGTAGTCCAGGCCCCTTTTTAGTAGTGGGGGATTGATTTCATCGGTAAGTTCAAGGATAACTCGAGCAATGGTTATTCTTGGATTCTTACCACCACTAATTATTTCCCCAAGTGGGTAGAGGCAATACCCACCAAGATGGAAACTGATACTTTAGTTATGTATTTCTTAGAAGATAAGATTGTCACAAGATTCGGTGTGCCAGCTAGGATCATCACAGAGTGTTATACCAAAATCCTATCAGCATCATGTGATAAGACATTTGACAGACCTACTTGCCCTAAATACCAGCTTCTGGGGTGGAAACCCATATCATTTTTCAATTTTTTCATACAAATTCCTAGCACCCTGCTTGACCCTTTATCCATACGCGGTACCCTTGTTCGCATCGCCCATACTCTGTTGCCCACAAGTGGTGCCACCGCTTATGGCCCTTGGTCCATAAGCGGTTATTACTAGAACTACTCTGTCATTGAAGGAGAAACACGATACCCTGGGTAAAAAAGGAAAAAGAGAAGCTTCTCGAGGCTTCTAGATGATAAACCTCGAGATATCCCTTATCCCTATTGTTGTGGGTCTGTTGAGCTCGAGATCCCCCATCCTAGGATCTTGGAGGGCACCTCACTGACAAATCTCTCAACCTACCCTATCCATCTATCCTTATAAATACAAGCTTATGGCCATGGTTGAGGGGGAGAACTCTTAAGGCATTGTTATGCTATTGGATTGATCACTTGGTCCATATCATTGGAGAGCATAGAGAGAGATAGAGTCAGAGCTTATGGGGATGAGAATGCTTGGTTTCATGGAGATGCATGTCAACACTAAGGCTTGGTTGTAAACTTCTTCATATTTCTTTAATGCAAGTTGATTTCTGTCCCACATATATTTTTGATGTTTGATTTCATATATATGTTGTTATATTCCTTAGTCACTAGCATAGATTAGTAGATTATATTTTGGTTGCTTTGATCTGTTTCATGTTGAACTTATTGCAGGTGCACAGGGTGACTATCAAAGCATTGTATTCCAGGTATCTACGGCGTCTAGGGAGAGTCTTCAACCTCTGTCTTCTATTTGTTCTAAATATGAACCATTCAGACCAATGGAACACCTTGCTGTCCGTAGGAGGTGAAATATTCTAGCTAACAATTTTGGCAACTCTGTTGGGGAATAGAATTGTGTATCAGTTGTTCTGATCTTCCTCAGTCTGTAACTCTTGTCCGAATCTAGGATCCTTCTTCAACTCTCTTCAGTTAGATCTACTCTCTGACTGAATCCATTTGGGTTTGAAACTTCCATATCTATTCATATTTGAGTTATATCGATCTTTTATGCTCTATTTCCATACTCAATCTATCATTTTTTACCTTGGTCTAGTCCTTTTCTAACTTGATCTATCGTTCTCTTTGTGTTTTGGTCATCTACAGGGAACCGCGCCTATGCAGTGTACGAGGAGCGGTGCCACCACTTGAACAAAGAGAGCAGTACACGGTGCCACCACCTGTATCTAGTTGGTGAGAAGCGGTGCTGGGATAGAACTACCCTATCAACACCAGAGAAGCGCGGTGCCAGGTAGGCATCATTCCAAAGCCTCTTTTTTTCATTTTTTTTGTAAAAATTTAAGTTGATTTGGGTGTATGAATCATAGTTATTCTCAAGAGTTTTTATTGATGTTGGTATTTTAAAGCTTTATAGTTGGCTTTGAATAGAACTTGTTTTTGTCAAATCTCTGATTTCTGTCTTCTTTGATAGAACAATAAAAGATTCATTTCAGTTTTTCTTCATTTGTTATACATGATTTTTGTATGTTTTTTCCTTTTTTCATAAAGTTGTGGAAAAGTGCATATGAAAGTTATCATATGATTTTGTGATTAGTTCATTCGCACTTTAGTTGAAAAATCTGAAAACTTTTGTATAAAGTTGTAATAATCTTTTTTTGCTTTTCATTAGAGGTCTCACTTCTTTTTCAGTTCAAAAGAGAAGCTTTTGTTTGTTTCAGTTAGGAATGGATCATATAAGCAATTTGTTTCATTGTTGTATGGGATTTACTCTATGTTTCAAATAAATTGAACCTCTCTCTCCCTCTCTTAGGTAGAATTTCATTGAAGAGGAAAACTTGCATTATCATATAGATCAATGTGCATCTTCTTTAATTTCAAGTTTTCACTCCATGGTTCCACCTAAACGCACAAGATAAAATTAAGCGCTAGCTTAGTTTTAAAATTTTTAGCAATTTGTGTGATAGGTTAGAGACGTGTTCGAGCGTCATTAAACGTAGGAGCTGTCGTTATTTGTCCACATTACATCCCAGGACTCATGCGGTTCTTCCACGTACCATCGGTATATCGAACGACCTTTCACATACCCTTGAGGTATATAGAAAGGTACTTCATGTACTCAATTGTATATCGAAAGGCCCCTTGTGTATGTTTATGCATTAGACATCACTACTACCAATTTGAGCTCCCACGTACCTTGTGTATATCGGGAGACCCCACTAAGATACCCGATCCATCTGAGTTATCCTTTTGGCCTGTCCTATGAGGTTCTTGACTATTATCCATTCCTTTCACATGTTTGCTTGTTGCTTTTAGTTTGAGTAGTGCTTGTTATCTGTATAGTTAGGATTTTCTAGAAGAGAGAGATATTTTTGTTTCATAGTTATGGCTTCACCTTCTAGGACTACCAACCAAGAGACTCCTTTACCAAGCATGTCTTTTGTGTTCCCTCCATATGGGGATTTTGGTCCTCCCCTCATGGCTACGTTAAGCATTCCTGGATTGAATATTGGATTACCTATTTGGTTATTCTCCAGTCCATTTATCCCATGTACACTAGTTGCGTCTGATCCTAATCCTTCATCACAAGAGCATCAACCTCATGTTGATCCCTCTCCTTCTTCACCAGATGTGTCTTCTCCCATTTCTACCTCTTCTCCTGTTGAAAGTTGTAGTACTATTAGTTAGGTGGATAAGAAGAAGAAGAAAAGGAAGATTAAGAAGAAGAAAACAAACAAACAACCAAGTCTCAACCAATCACTCCTCACTATGCGGACAATGTTGATCTGCACACCCAAAGACCGTGTAAACTCAAATTCCCTTATAGGCTTTGCAAGGGTGATCACCTTCTGAAATATTGTCATGGTCTGTCCCTAGTTTTAGAAGAGTGGTATAAGGTTTCCCGGCAACCCATGTCATCAGCCTCTGGTCATCATATCGATGATCCCCCCTCAACCAATGACCCAGTGGTTAAGGGTCAGAAGGGTAAAGTCAAAAATCCTTGCTTTCTTTGTAAGGACATGCACTTTACTTACCTTTGTCCTCTCATGGATGAAGCTTCTAAGTTGTTGGAAGATATTACTGTTTCTCATCAACAACTTCCAACCGGTTATCGTAAGTTGTCTCTGGAAACCCCATTGGTTGATAAAGTAATCGATCCAGTTCCAACCTCGGTCGATCCCACTCTTTTGTTGAAGAGTGAAATTGAAGTGGTCAATCTAAGTCCATACTTAGTTGATCCCACTCTTCTTTTGAAGATTGAAGTTAAAGTGGTCAAGTCGATGTCATATCCACCCGATCCCACTCTTTCAATAAAGAGTGTTAAGATTGAAGTAGTCTCTTTAACCAAATATTTATCTTTTTCTTCTCTTCCAGTAGAGAATGAACCAAAACCTGCTAAATTTTTTATTCTTCGTTCTAATTGTTCTTGACAAGAGGAAATTTTGTTTGTTTCAACATAACCCTCTCCAAGTAATGAGGTTATTTCCTTTGACTAGAGTAACCTAACAGAGTCTCGTCTTCATTCAAGTGTTCCTTTCCAAATAGTTGTGAATGTTATTGCTAGGCAGATACTTTGCACTATTGTTGACGAAGGGGCTTTTGTTAGTATTCTATCCTCAACTTCTTGGAAAGATTTCGGTTCTCCTCAGATTGTGCCAGCCACCGATCAGATACTGGCTTTTAATCATAGGCCTACTACACCTTTAGGGACCCTTCCTTATTTTCCTATTACATTAGGAGGGAAAATTGTCTGTATTGATGTTATGGTGGTCCAAGGTCCTTTAAATTTCAATCTGCTCCTTGGACGTGATTATGTTTATGCCATGAAGGCTGTTGTGTCCACACTCTTTCGAGTTATGCATTTTCCCCATGATGGGAAGATTGTGACCATTTATTAGCTTTCCTTTGTTACACCTGACCATCGTGTGACTCCTAGTAATTAGACTGCCCTAAATGTGCCGCATGTTCTTGTGGTTCCTTCCCCTTCTTCTAGTTATATTCTTCCCATCATAGGTAAAATGGGGAGCATGGCTCTAGTCTATGGAGATCATAATGGAGCTAAGTCACTAGCTTTTATGTAATGGGGGAAACCTACCAAACTCTGGATATCATGTTCGGTAGGAGTAGGTTTGAGAGCATAGTTTACTTTTGGTTTCAAGCTCGTTAAAAAATAAAACCACTCCTTAAGCATAGTTTATGCTTTTGGTTTCAAGCTTGCATAAAAATGAAACCATGTCGAGAGCATAGTTTACTTTTGGTTTCAAGCTCGTTAAAAAATAAAACCACTCCTTAAGCATGGTTTATGCTTTTGGTTTCAAGCTTGCATAAAAATGAAACCATGTCTCCGAGCAAAGTTCCCATTCTATGTCAAGCTCGTTAGAAAATGAAATAGCACCTAACCATCATGTCAGTTTTCCTTGAGCAAAGTTCCCATTCTGTGTTAAGCTCATTAAAAAATGAAACAGATTCCTATGAGCATAGTTCCCATTCTATGTCAAGCTCATTAAAAGATGAAATAGATCTCCTCAAGCATAGTTTACCTTTTGGTTTCAAGCTTGCGTAAAAATGAAATCATTCTTGAGCATAGTTCATTTTCTATTTTGAGCTCGTTAAAAAATGAAGTAGGTTTCCTTAAGCATAGTTTACCTTTTGGTTTCAAGCTTGCATAAAAATGAAACCATATTCCAAGAATAGTTACCTTTTGTTTCAAGCTTGTGTAAAAATGAACAGATCCCCTTCCCTTGATTCGAGTCTTCACTTTAGTGTTAGAACTTGAACCTTCTCCTGCCCGATTCTTGTTCTTCCTACCCCCTTGGTGAACATTTTGATATTAGTAACCAGGTTTTTAGGTTGGGTATGGAAGAAGAATCGTCAGACGAAGCGAAGCTTGGGGACATGTTGAGTCACTAGAAACCATGCTAGGGGTAAGCTTCGCTAGCAATCATGCTGGGGGAAATATTCCAACCTATGTATATCATGTTAATGGGATTTTTCAAGCAAAGTTTACCTATTGGTTTTAAGCTTGCGTAAAAATGAAACCAATCCCTGAGAATTCTTTCAACTAATCTTCGAGCTCATTAAAAACAATAAGATGGTGTTGAGCTTACTTTTCATTTTTCGTGCTCTTGTTAAAACATGAAAAGTGGTTTGAGATTAGTTTATTACTTTTTTGTGCTCTGGATTCAAACATGAAAAATTCTAATGGAGTTCTCTTTAAACCCTTTTCAGGTTCCCTAAATACAAAAAGATAGTCGAGCGATATTGTCTTCTTCACGATCGTTAAAGTATTTGAAGAGTCGTCCTTCCGACGGTAGGTTATCTCTTTTTCGGTTCGGATAGGACTATTTACAAAAAAGGAACACTCCAGAAAATCATGACTGGAAGAGTTCTCTAGGGTATGATTTTATACTTTTTCGGGCCTTAGAGACTAAATCATACGAAAAAGGACCCGTTGGAGTCTTCTTCCGTATTCGTTCAGACTCTCTAAACATGAACAATACCGAGTTTTCTTTCAGTGGACTCATTAAATTAAACATTGAGAGACCCATTTTGGGATCGAACCCCTCCTCTCTTGGGTTCGTAAAACATATGAGTCTAGACTCTTTTTCCGACAATCTATATCGAGTGTTTGTTACCCTCTTTGAACTCGTAAAACCGAAAAGAGGCACTCATCGATTATGATGGGGAAAATGGGAAGGGAATCATTTTGCAAATAATGGAAGTTGTTTGTCGTTCTATTTGAACATGGCACTTGTCTGCACAATCATGTCAATCAATTGGTTATTCAGCTGGTCTCCATGACGATCCACTTTCATGAGTCATGCCACTCCTTTGAGTCTTTCAAAAGAATGCATTGTCCACTATCACATTGTGTGTATGTCCCATCTATTCATGTTGCCAAGTCTTTTGTCATGCTGACTAATGTTCAAAGGGGATTTGAAGAAGTGTCACCTCTACAGTCTACACACTCTTTGTGTCAGTATCTTTGAGTTAGTCATATGGTTACTACATGCACATCATTCCAGAACTATGTTTCGAGTTTCATGTCGTCGATGTGGGACTCATCATGGCCCTCCTTCGACAAGACTATCCCCGTCGACATTAGCTCATCATTCGGGAAATAGTTTTAGAAACGATATTTAGTACCTTGAGGTCTGTATGCCTTAACGACATATTCTCTCGCTCTTGACATGGGTTCACATCATTGACCTTTGATCGATAGAATTGACTGGGTGTTCGACATCAGGACATCTATTCACACTCTATAGATTGTACTATAGTACCTTGGGAATCATTGACATTAATGGTGATATCCCTCGCACTTGTTAATGGTTCACATCATTGGCCGGTAATCAAGTGGCTTCTACCATGTTCGAATTTAGATCATTGTAATCACATGAATAGAATCGTACTTTGTGGAAGACGAGACGAAGACCCTAGGTATTTGTGTAAAGAGATTATTGATTTTCCCCATGTTGCGATGGAGTTTTGTATATCTAGCATGGATCCACATTTGTATGGTCATGGATATGCTCAAATTTGCGTCTGTACGACATAGATATACATTGTATGTCTGGTAGCTATGTCCAAGTTTGAGTCCTCTATGACATGGATCTACGCTATATTCTAGTAGCCATGCTTGTTTATTCCTCTCATGGATCTACCTTGTATTGATCTACAACCACGAGTTTGGTTACTTGTGTCTATGAGTCAACATATTGATGTACTACAGATGCCTATCTTGATGACATGCTCCGATCGAGCCGAAATTTTCACCTCGTGGCAATGACTTGTTCTCTCAAAGCTCTCATTTATCGTATCCCTCTAAGACTCATGCTTTTGGGGGCATCTTGTTATACCAAAATCCTGTCACCATCATGTGATAAGACATTTGACATACCTACTTACCCTAAATCCCAGCTTCTAGAGTGGAAACCCATATCATTTGTCAATATTTTCATACAAATTCTCCGCACCATGCTTGACCCTTTATCCATATGCGGTACCCTTGCTCGCACCGCCCATACTCTGTTTCCCACAAGCGGTGCCATCGTTTATGGACCTTAGTCCCTAAGCGGTTATTACCAGAACCGCTCTGTCATTGAAGGAGAAACGCGGTACCCTGGGTAAAATGGGAAAAAGAGAAGCTTCTCAAGGCTTCTAGATGATAAGCCTCTAGATATCCCTTATCCCTATTGTTGTGGGTCTGTTGAGCTCGAGATCCCCCATCCTAGGATCTTGGAGGCCACCTCACCCACAAATTTCTCAACCTACCCTATGCATGTAGCCTTATAAATACAAGCTTATGGCCATGGTTGAGGGGGATAACTCTTAAGGCATTGTTATGCTGTTGGATTGATCACTTGGTCCATATCATTGGAGAGCATAGAGAGAGCTAGAGTCGGAGCTTATGGGGATGAGAATGCTTGGTTTCATGGAGATGCATGTCAACACTAAGGCTTGGTTGTAAACTTCTTCATATTTATTTAATGCAAGTTGATTTATGTCCCACATATATTGTTGATGTTTGATTTCATATATATGTTGCTAGATTCCTTAGTCACTAGCATAGATTAGTAGATTATATTTTGGTTGCTTTCATCTGTTTTGTGTTGAGCTTTTTGTAGGTGCACGGGGTGATTATCAAAGCATTGTATTCTAGGTATCTACGACATCTAGGGAGAGTCTTCAACCTCTCTCTTCTATTTGTTCTGGATATGAACCATTCAGACCACTAGAACACCTTGCTGTCTGCAAGAGGTGAAATATTCTAGCTAACACAGATAATGGCCCATGCTTTGTTTCCTTCGAGATGTCATCCTTTTGTTTCAAGTACGGAATTGTCCTATCCCATTCGTCCAACTATTATCCCCAAGGAAATAGTCTAGCTGAGTCAAGTAATAAAAACTTAATGACCATAATCAAGAAAATTGTGGGCGATAATGAAAAGGATTGGGATAGCAAGATCAAGTTTGCATTATGGGCAGATAGAATCAAAAAGAAAAGTTCAACCAGGAGGAGCCCTTTTGAACTTGTCTATGGCCTAAATGTCACCTTACCGGTCCATTTAAAGCTTCTAGTGTATCAGCTTCTCCAGACCTTCATCTCAGATCAAGAGGCCTTTCATAACATAATAAACTAGTTGATTGAGTTAGATGAGAGTAGAAGAAATTCCCTTAACCAAAGTATCAAAAATTCAGGCAAAATCAAGAGAACCATTGATAGATCTACCCAGCTTGGATCCTTTCAAGTAGGTGACACAGTCTTGCATTGGGACAAACGATGGGAGAAACATTGGAAACATGAAAAGTTCAACAACTTATGGTTGGGTCCGTATATCATTGATGATGTAGCAGGAACAAATTTTTTCTATTTAAATGACCTAGAAGGAGAAAGGTTAAGCCTACCAGTGAATGGATTTCTCCTCAAGATGTTCTTCGTCGATATTGGCATCGGTGGTTTCAGGGCCAATTTCTAAACCTTGCCCTGCATGTATTTTTAAATTTTATGTATCATATTGTTGTATTATACATATTGTTGTATTACAGGTGTTTTGTACAATGTTACTGACCTTGAAAATTTTCTTTTGTATATTAGTTTTGTAAAATATTTCCTTTTTGTACATCATAGACTAATTCTGTACATTAGTTTGCTTTTATAGTTGACTTTTTTTTATATACATGTTACTCACAAACTTTAATTGCTATGCAGGACCTAGAGATTCTACAATTCTCACATCCTCTTCTTTAATCAGAAGATTAGTCAGAGAATGTGTCCCTAGATGGAGGCAGAATGTTACCACCTAAGTTGTACTTAGTGGTTTTCTATCAAGTGAGCTTGGTGAACCGGACAAAGATTTTTTGCTCGGACTTCAGAAGACCTTCGGAAGTGCTTGTTGTACTATATCACATGTTCATACCCCATGATGGAATTGTAATAAATGTTCTAGCATGATAGTGTCTGTAAAAGACTCGAGTCATATGAACATTTCTAAGTCCCCCTAGGTTTTTAATTTTTTTTTAATTTTATTTTTTCCACAAAAACTTAGGCTATTTTTTAAAAGTCTAATTGGAACAAATGGTTTTGTAATAAAAGTGGGCCAATTAATTAGTTTTAGTCATGGGGGTGCTCATTTTCAAGATAAGAGCACCATGTAAACCCATAGACCCACTTTTTCTTAGTTTTGAGTGATTCTCCATCACTCAGGTCAGAAAGCCCCAAAAAATCAATTATTGATTATTTCAATTAATAAATTGATGAATAATGGAGCAAATCCAAAATACTAGATCAATGGATTCTCAATTGATTTGATTGAAATCAATCTCATCGGCACCAGATTGACTGGATCTGACAAATCCTTGACTGAAGGAGGTGATCAAGGCAGATCTAGAGTTGAACTTCAGCCTCCTTTATGGAGAATTGCACCCTCTCTCTCTCCCCTCCACATGTGTGGGCTCTTATACAAGCTCTGTGGTTGATGATTCACTCAGCAGGTTGATCTGTTAGCTCAATCAGCCCCTCGATTGACATTCAGACTTAGTAGAAGCTCAGTTTAGCTTCAGATTAGGCATTGATGGAATCTCCTTTAGCTGCAGTGGTCTATCTCCTTGGGATTTGTGCCCCCTTTGTGCTGGGGTTTCAATTTTGTGTATAAATAAAGCATGGATGCCTCCTTTTTGAGTTAGCTAGAGTTGGATTGAGGAGGTATTGTTGTTGTAATACTGTGTAATATCTTCTGCTATTGGAATAAAGTGAATCTTTGGAGGCCAAATCGGTGTAATGATTTTATATGTGTGGATTTAACATTGTCTTGCAGCTTTTTACCATTGGCTTTCTCTCAATTTCTACATCTAAATCCTATCTAGGTTAATGATTCAACTAAATCAATAGGAGTATAGATGGGCAAGTCAGATTACTTGTTTTTCAATATCTCATAGTATATATGGTTAAAGATTCATATCATACATGTTTAAATAAGTTTATTTGCATGTGATCCCTCTCTTTCTTCATTTATTTCTATCCAGATCTCATAAGGTTTTGTTCAGGATTGTTTGTTAGTTTTTCAGGTAACAGGGGTTGGACAAACTGTGGATCTAGATTGACTCCACTGAGAATCCAACTGTTTTGTGAAGGAATTGTCCCTCAACGTTCCTGTTATCCCTAAAGTTGAACCTAGACTACGGGATTCAAGCTTAAGGAAATATTTGTTTGAAAATGCACAAATAAAATAAAATCAAATTGAAAACACAGGCTGGTATAAAACTAGGGCTAAAAGAACCTCACAGCACTAGAAGGAACTAGAATAGTATTACTTGTTTGTACAGTTTATACAGTTTAGGAATGAAATCAAACATCAAACACTTTACAATGAACAGAGCTGGTATATATCACAGATGGGTAAATACATGTATTCATTAGGAGATCAAAGTATTAAAGTAAAGGCTGGTATGAATTAGAGCTGCAGGAAAATCAAACAAATACTGTATAACATGAAAGCAATCACAAAGTTCAACACCCAGGTACTATGATCCTAAATCATGAAGTGAAACTGTCAATGTTTATAAAAATGAAAGATAACTGTCATCTCATAATAATAATTATGTAATGGAATGTGAATGACCAAGTACATAAAATAATTATCAAAGAGACAATTTATATGGCACAAAGGCAAATCATCATCAAGTTTATTCAAAACTACATTAGAGGAAATTTCAACTCAAAATGGGCCTTTTAACTTTTATTCAAATTCCATGTCATCATGTGTTAGCCAATAAAATTTCTTTAAATTTGAAATACCGTATAAATCTTAAATACTTTTTTAATATAAATTTGGGGATAGGTATCATAAAAAAACTACTTTTTTTGTTTGTATTTTTGACATATCTCCCTGTGTTTTTACTCAAATTTCGATCAGGAGAGCTTGTTGGATGCATAATTAAATTATACATCCAACGAGTACCCACTCGGCATACTTTTGATGGACCTCGCTACCCCAAAAACAAGAAATACCTAAAAAAATGGAATGATGATGTCATCATTCCATTTTTTAGGTATTTCTTGTTTTTGGGGTAGTGGGGTCCGTCAAATGTATGCTGAGTGGGTACTCGTTGGATGTGGAATTTAATTCCGCATCCAACGAGCTCTCCCGATCGAAATTTGAGTAAAAACACAGGGAGATATATCAAAAATACAAACAAAAAAGTAGTTTTTTTCTTTTCTTCCTCCAAAATTAATAAATATTATTTTATTATTTTAACTATTATTTTATTAGTTCATTTTAGGAGGCCCATTTTGAGTTGAAATTTCCTCTAATGGAACCTGTCATTGAAGCTGCAAAGAGTTCATGATATACAGATATGCTTACAAAAGATCCAACATAGCTCCCAAAACTGCCAACCTCCCCTGCTCGAGACCCCCTTTTACATTTAAAATGATGATTTAAATAGCAGAGTACCACGACCAAACTGTTGCTATATTTTGGAATAAAAATCTAACAATTAACTAAAAATATAAACAATTTATGATCTGCTGCAAAAAATATGGAATCATCCAAAATTGATTCCTTTTAATTTGGAACTGATTATTGATTGCTTGATCTTATGCCTGGAAATGTTCTACCACCTATCCATTTAAATGCTCTTTGTTGCTCGAAGATGTTAACTTATCCCTGATAATCTGGAAACGATAAGATCTATCCTCTGTTTTTGGTCTTTAGATGCCCGCCTCCAGGAATAATATTTGACCAATACTCTGCCACTTGTTCACTGAACATGTTGTCCATCAATACCCCGAGCCAACAGGTCAAAAGCCTAGAATTAATAATTCCTTCCAGAAGTGAGAGTGTCACGCAGCAATACAATGGATGAGTTTGCTTCTTCCATAGCAATTTGCCATCGCCAGCATTCATCGTTTCCATATCATCTGTAACAAGTGGTGATGCTTATTCCTCTTGTAGGGAATCGGAAAATGGTTCAAGAAGACTATTCACATCCTCCCCATCAATAGTAAACCCCCAACAGTTTGGGGTTCGACCAGCAATATATGCACATGCTTTTTCATCAGTGTCCTTCAAGAAAACCTGTTGACTTTGTAGGTCTGTAGGAGAAACTTGGAATGTAACAGGAACTTCTTCAGCGTTATTTTGGTCACTTTTCTAAGCTGTTACAGTGCCCAAGTAGTCGAGAACACAAGCTTCAATATCTTCCTCAGTGAAATCACCAACAATACTAACCTCCATATTATCAGTTACAAATTGCTTCATCACAGCATCTTTTACTACAGGTAAGGTTAGTCGCTGTATTGTTTGTGGTGAAGGCTCAACAAATCGCTCATCACCTTTCAGCATAGCATGCATGAGGCGATGGGCAGTTGCTCGCTCTAAGCTTTTAGGTATAGCACGATAATGTGATAAGTAAAGTCATCTTGCCCTCTCAAATGCATCTTCCAACCATACATTGTGCTTAATTACCATATAAAGTAGCTGGAAAGCAGCACACATTCCACCATCTCTCAGATGAAAATGGAACTCCATAGAAATAAATTCCTCAGTTGACTCTAGAGCACAGTTAATCAGGTGATTAACGCAAAACAATTCCACCTGTTCCCTTGAAAATCCACCAACTCTTCCACCTTCACTAAGAGTGCGAACCCCTACAACAATAGCACCCCTTGCATCAAGAGTTTCTTTTGCTCTTCCCCCACCAACAACCAGCCTCATAACACCACCTTTCGCTTTGTGTTAATAGAAATAACACTTTGTGTGATTGCCAGGGTCTCGTATAGATCACACAGTGTATCAAGTTTCCAATCCTCCTTTTCAACATTCACATAAAACTGCTTGATACCCTTAAGTGTTAGCTCATCCCTCTTTACTAGAATCCTCACAGGCTTACTTCTTGGTAATCTCAAGAGCTTCAAGAGGCATTGTAGCAGAGAAAACACCCATTTGGATCTTCATGTGAAATAACGTGGGGAAAACAAATGCAAGTATTGTATTAATTGTACTTCCCACCAAGGAAATGAAAATAGCAAAACCTGGTATAGAGGAAGCCACGATAGCAAGCAAAACAACACTGCTCCCACGAAGAGAATAAATTACCAATTTTTTCATTAGCTGGGGCAAGAGACAGAGCTTCTGAAACCAACTTGTGGCCACGAGCTTGTCATTAAATATTTCATATACAGGATGCATCATCACAGGATATGTCACATCCCTACCTTCACACCAACTGTACACCAGTCATTTGGTGGATTCAACGTTATGATTTCCAGAGTCTTACTGCTAATGGGATTAACATACAACCATGTAAGGCAATTCCATTGTAGATCCCAGCCATGGCATGTTCTCGCACACCATAATGGATGTTTCGGCCCTATGGACTTTCTGGCTGCTTGAAATCTTTGAATTCTTTTAAGTAGACTTTGTTTGAGCTTGCAAGGTCAGCGCTTCCTCTAATTAGACCAGGTATAAACATAAAATATGAAACAAAGTAAAATTTAAAAAACCATAAAAACCAATCAAAATCAAAAAATTTAAAAATAAGCAGGAGGAACAACCCTAGAGATAACATCTGGCTCTGTCTGGGGATGGCATGCTCCCTGTGAGCTGCCAAGAACAAGTAGACCAACTGCCTTGTTTCCATTGGGCTAGAGTCTTCATTACCCATCTCTGCTACTTAACAAACCATTGACTGAATCTTTAAACTACTCTGCAAACTGAAAGAATCTTCTCACAAGATTCTGATCACACTGTACAAACTTTAACGAAATGCTTGAAGCATCAAGCTTATTTATTCACAGCTGTTGATTGCATGGGTAGACCCGGGTTTACTATAATCAACCAACAAAACCCCCAACTCATTGGCCCTTTCGGCGACAGACCGTGAAGCGATCTGAAGTCTCACCCGAAGTGAATCTAATGGGTTGGCCAAGACTCAAGTGTCTTGGACTAGGTTCTGAGCATCCTACTTCTCTTTTCTTGTTCCTGAGAATCTCATGGTCAGCTATATCTGCGCATCGCACATCCCCTTCTACTCGCAGCTCTTTTGGCCGTGCGACCCTTATCCACGCGCAAGTCGCATGGTTTCTTCCCACGTCGCACAACTTCCACTTACTCACAATATCTCCAACCTTATCGCATCTCTGTGCACCGTGGGACACCTGATCTTCCCTCGACGCTAAGCCCTCAGCTCGCAGTATCGCACACCGTAGCTCCTCTGCCAGTGCGATATCGCCTCCCTGCGATATCCTACCACTACGACTTTGCACTCTTAGCATTGACTGTGTCGACGTGAGAAACTCTACTTCCCGGAAGTTATATTGTGATTATATGGTTGTTAGAAACAAACTTAAAGAAGTCTTTAAGCAGCTTACTAAAACACTTCAACTTATCTCTATCTTCCTGCATTACCATGGGCTGAACAATACATACATTCGCTTACTGCAACTAACATCATAAGCATAATAACCAGTAACAATAAACAAGTACAATCACATTCATGCAACACATAACACGTAGATTTAACGTGGTTCACCCCCAGGATGGGAGCTACATCCACCAAACCGTGCTTCAAGTTAGCACAGTCTGTCGCACCGCATATACAGCGTGAGATCTCTTCTACGTCTACCTCTATATTGCCTTTCTTTCAAGATATCCTTCCCTCTCTGTGAATCCCTGTAGACAGTTACATACAGACTCAAAATGACTCATAGACAAGCTAGGTGTCTGGATCGTTACAATACAGTCTGTCTGACTGACTCCTGAGGCTACAAAAATAATCTACTAACCAACTAACTAACCACTAGCTAACCAACCAACCAATCCTTTATAATACAAAATACAAGCTTTTATAGGCAGCCCGAAGGTCTCGCCATTACAACACTGTGGGCCTATCCCAACAGTAAACCCATACCCTAATTAGTGACAGTCGGTCCTCTCTGTCCTTGAGGTAGCCACTTCCCGTCACACCACAGCTCACTACGGTCTTCCATGCTTCCCGGCACTAACCATGGGTACTATGCACCGCTTCACCCTCTGTCCTTCTCCTTCAATGCTTGAGCCTCATTGCTCCTTCTTCTTTATGAGGGTCGCTGAGCCCTCCTGTCTTTTGCCGCTGCCTTCAATGCAGTGGTTGAGCTTTCTTCTCTCGGCCGCTCGGGTACCGTTGCCTTCTTGACTTTTCTATCTAAAAAGTCATGGTTTTCGGCTCTGCTCTCCAGCTGGAAATGTGCTACAGCGTCGTAGCTCTGCCTTGTCTCCTTTCCGCCAAAACTTTATCTCTCGCTAGCAGCTTCTTCTGTAGCTGCGGGATCTTGCTCCAACAGTCCCCTAACACTCACTTGTGGTTCGCCCTCGAGCCACCTGCAACAGGCTGCTCCTGCTGTAGCTTCTCCTGAGTCTAATCGTGACAAATGGTCTGGTCCTGCATTCAGTCTTCCTAGTTTCACAATGATTTCAAAATCATACTCCTGGAAGAGGAGTAACCATCTGCAGATTCTCCCCCCTAACACTGGTTTATTGACTAGGTACTTTAATGCGGAATGGTCAGTAAACATTTTAAACGAGGCGCCCAATAGATAGTGCCTGAACTTCTGCAGCGCATATACCATAGCTAAGCCCTCCCTTTCTGTTGTGGTGTAGTTATTTTCCGCTGTTGATAGCTTTCTGCTGGAATATGCGATGGGATGGTCAAGATCCCCTTCTCATGGTTGGGTCAAGACGACTCCTAATGTGATGCCGGATGCATCCACATGTACATGGAAAGGCTTAGTCCAGTCCAGAAATACTAGGATGGGTGCTGTAACCATCTTCTCCTTAAGTATGTCTAGACTCTGCTGGCATTCCTCATTCCATAGGAATTTTACATCCTTCTTTAGCAATTTCTCCATCAGCGCTATAATCTTTGCATAGCCCTTGATGAACTTTCTGTAGTACCCGGTATGACCAAGTACTGTCCTTAGTTGCTTGACTGAGTTAGGTGCTGGAAGGTTTACAATGATAGCGATCTTTGCGGGGTCTACCATCAAGCCCTGTCTGCAAACAATGTGGCCCAACAAAATACCAAATGGTGCACAAAATATACATTTCTTCAAGTTTAAAGAGATTTGGTACTGCCTACATTTCTCTAACATTAGTCTTAGATCTCCTATGTGCTTATCAATTAACCCAAATATAGTCCAGTCGTCAAAATATACTTCTAAGAACTTATGGATGTATTCTTTAAAGACAGCAACTACTACTCTAGAAAATATAGCTGGTGCATTCTTAAGACCAAAGGGCATTACCGTATACTGGAACGAGCCCCATTCTGTTGCAAAGGTGGTCTTGGCTTGATCTTCTGGATGTATTCTGATCTGATGGTAACCTGAAAACCCATCGGTGAAAGAGTAGATCTCCTGTCCTCCTACATTGTCTAATACTTCATCAGTGAATGGTGTTGGAAATGGATCATGAACTGATGCATCGTTGAGTTTTCGCAGATCAACACAGATCCTGATGTCCCCTTTTGTTTTCTTCTCTTGCACTACCATAGGGCTAACCCATTCGATTTCCTCTACTGGCTCAATGATGCCTGCTGCTAGCATTTTATCGATTTCATCCTTTACTTTTTCTTTGTAGCGCGGATTCAATCTATATGGACGCTGCTTAACTGGTCTATCATCCTCCTTCAATGGTATCCTCATGACTCCCAGGTCTCCAACTATTCCCTTCATCTCTGTGAACTTGGTGGGAAATAGGTCCTGATAGTCATGCAGCAGATCTGCAATCTGTCCGACTATTTCATCATTCCAGTAGTCTCCAATAGAAGCAAACTTAGGTTCTTTGTCTGTGCCAATATTGATTTTTTTAATCTTGACAGGCTCGGTGATTGCTGGAATCTCTAACTGTGGTCCCTTCACATCGCGAGTCCCTTCTGATTCAGGAATGTTAGTATTGCGAGGATCCTCATCCGCCTCCTCTGGCTCTGATGCAAAATTATAGCATTCCAACGCCTCTTTTAACTGGACAGTCCACTCAGGTTCGCCTGGCATCGATGTGGGGTACTTTTCAAATATCTTAGTCTTGATTATGTTTAGGGCCTGAGCAACACTTGGATATTCTGATTCAAATGAAAAGGTGAGTAGGAAACTGTCTATCATGAGTGACCATGTGGTTTTTCCCTTGCGCAATTCGGTCTCTGTGTACCAGTTCCTTGGAACTGTATCCAATGTGTGGATGAATCGGTGAATCCACTCGTCCTCGGGGACGTTCAACCAGCTCTGTTCACATGCCTGAATGTGTTTTCTGGGGTCAGTTTCTCTTGTGTACTTGTGTTGGATATACTCTCTGTCAACAGAAAATCTGATCATGATGAGTCTTTTAATATCGTCCCATGAAGTAATATTTTCTTTGTGTGCATACCACCATCTTGCAGGTGTGGCTTGAACTGCAAGGTCCATAGCTGGGATTCTCTGCTCATAAGGGATCTGCTGCTCAAACTACTCAAGGAAGTCCTGGATATCTGTCAGTCCATGATAGGATGGGATCTCATTGATTTCTGCGCCAATCCATCATAGTGACTTGCTTATAAACGCACATCTGCGCGCTGAGACTTCGTAAAGTCTGTTCTGCCAGTTCTCTAAGTAATATGCCCTTCTGTGGTGGGATTTATATAGTCATTCTAGTTTGCAGTCATCTGGTAGAGATTATCGATGTTAAATGCCTCTTCTTCTGCTCTGATAGGTTCAACATATCTAGGACCCTGGAGAGGATCCAATGGTGCGATGACCCAGATCTGCGCATCCTCGAAGGTCATCTGTCTTCTCTTTAGGTCGATGACATCCTTGCTACCAATCACCCAATCAATACTTAATAGTGCTGGATAAGGTCGACTGTCGCCCATGATTTCTATAACCTCAAAGTCCACAAAAGTACGAACTCCGTCAATATCAACTGGCACCTGCGGTAGTCGACCCAATGGTGATACCCGCTGCTGATTACCTAATCTTAGGTGGATAGGCGATAGGGCTAACTGAGGACTACCCATCTGTTCCCATGTCTGCTTAGTTAGAACATTGACCTCTGATCCTAGATCTAAGACAAACTCATCCATTTCAAACTCACCAATCTGCGCTGTGAATTTCATCTCTCTCCCTGTCCTTGTATGTCTTGTAATATTATGGACAGCGCGGTGTGCACTACCCGAGAGAGATGGTTGCTGACACTGATCTATCATACGATGTAGCTCACCGACAGCTTTGTCATTTCTTAGGAGTTTCATGCAGCTGTGCAGGAAGGATTGTACACTTCCTGTCAATTCATTCTCATCGCATCTTCCTGATGTGGTAGCCTGTTGTGCCTGCTCAAGGCTATCGCCACAAGATGTTTGCTGTGGTACGCCCCTAGATGGCGGTACCTGAGATCCTGATGGGGTCGGTTCATCAAAGGAAGCCTTGGCTTCATGAAATGTCTCTTTATTCTTCTGCAAGTCTAATGATGTTGTTTTACTAGGAGCTTTGCGTACCCATGATTGACCTGCGTTCTTCTCAATAGCGTGCGATGTACCACTGGTGGAAGCACCGCTTCTAGTTACAATGTTAACTGTTGGGTCTGGTTCCTTAGGTTCAGCAGCAATAAGCTGGATGTTCTGGTGTACTGCTGGCTTAGGGTCTTTCATCTTAGCTATCAGGATAGGTCACTCTTCTATGGTATGGTCATAAGATTTGCAGTAGTTAAAAGTAGTGGTGGCGTTCTGACAGTCCCTAGCATAGTGTCCTACAATTCCACAATTATAGCAAGTGACTGGTCCACGACCTTGGCCAAAACCTCCTCCCCGGCCAAAGCTGTAATGTCCCCGGTTTCGACCCCGTTTGCATGATGTATATATTGTAATTAATCATGGTGAGGAGCTCAAGGCAAAAGCCCCACCATCGATTTGGTTGTGTATGTTTCGGCAATGCGGGTAATTGTCGATGGTATGCTGTGCTATAAGGCACATTATAATTCAGCATCATGTAAACACGCACATCAATTAAAATAAACCACAACCAGCTACGGCAGTGCAACGTTGAATGAAAAGGGAATGGTTCCAAAGGATAAGGGGTGGGGGATGTCAAACCTTGGTTATGGGGGAAAAACCCATGTGTTTCACCACCTTGTTGATTTGCCACCTTTTGTCTTATCCAACCTTGTCAACCTCTTTAATGTTTTGTTGGGCAGCTGAGGAGTAATGGCTGCTGGTGGTTGAGGCAGTTAATGCCTTTGGGAGTGGGGTGGTAGGACTGTCAGTCCTTTTCCCACCTGCCCACTCCACCCACGTTGCCATTCTTCTCCCTCATGCACTCTTCCCTGGCCAGTTCACTCTCACCACGATTGGCTCCTCACGCACAGGCTCTGGGCGATTTTGGTCTCACACAGGCATTTTCTTCCTCTCCACGAGTTGCTAAACGCTCAGGCACTTGCAATTTGCATCCTCCCGACTGCTGTGCATTCTCATGCAGAGAATTTCCCTCCCATTTCTCATTTTTGCGCACAGGAATTTCCTGGGTTTTACCCACGTCGTTTTCCTCTACGAATTGGTGAATGGAGTGGTTGAATCCTTTCCCCATGGGTTGAATTGTGGGTTCTGCGTTGATTAGTACCCACACCCAGGCTGGGAGTCTGTAAATTTGTTCCCAGCGTGGTCTGTGTGAGTCTTCTCGTGGCTCAATTGCCTTGGACGAACTGTTGATTTTCCCCTGCTGTAAGTGTGTTTGCTGCTACGTTTGGGAATTTGTTGTGTGCCGCTTCAGATTTTGTTTGCCCTGTTTAAGCTGTGACAGCTAAGTGATTGCCTGAGTGCAATGGTTAGTCTTCGGACTGTGCTGGCTTGGCTTGTTTGTTGAAATCCTATGAAACCCAGCTGTGTTGGTTTGTTGTTTGTGCCCCTTGGCTATGTATAAGCCTGCAATTGACCCTTACTTCGGAGGAATCATGCCCAGCTCGGGGGTGGCAGCATTACTGAGAGACTGATGAGCATGCTAGCCTATGGTTGGGTGGAACGTTGCAGCGACGTAGCTGGTTGCGGGTGGATTCTTCATCAAAAGATAAGTACTGTTGGTTACTGCATCTCTGTAATTTATATTGATGTTAAATGCTGGAATGCATATGTTTGCTTCCGCTGATTGTTTGAAGGACTGTGCATCTGTGTATGCTTGTAAGTTTTATGTCCAGCATTGATTTCTTTGATTATGTTCATGGGGCTGTTTGCCCGGTTGTGTTGATGTGTTCATCGCGTCCTCTTCGCTGGTTGAGGGATGGGGACGTGACAGAGTGGTATCAGAGCTCTGAGTTGCAGCAGTGGGCCTCTATGGGCCAAGAAGAACCAACTGACAGAGGTGCATCTTCTTCTGCCCAGCTGAACCAGTGGAAGACTGTAAAAATGTAAAATTTTGTTTAAGTGTTGAGCGGTCGGACCACTGGAGGAAGTGGAATTCCGCCGTTGCGGAAGGATTGGAGAAGTGGACTTCCGTTGTTGCGGATGGGTGGGTGAAGTCCCTCGTCCACTGTTGCGGAAGGGTTCGCAAAGTGGAGCTTTCGCCGTTTCGGGTGGCAAAGCGATCCCGCAGCCGATCGTAAAGACCTCCGATTGCCGACACGTTAAGGGGGAAAAAGCCACGAAAAACGGTCTAAGTGTGAACAGTCGGAAGAACGGGAGAAGTTCCTATCCGCCGTTGCGGAAGGTTTCATGAAGTTCCCGTCCGCAGTTGCGGAAGGGTTCACGGAGTTAACCTCTGATGTTGCGGGTGAGATAACGATCTTCCCATCCGCTGTTGCGGGTGGTAGAGTGATCTCGCATCCGACTCGAGATCCGTCCGATCGCCGACGCCATAGAAAGATTTAAAATTTGGCTAAGTATGGAACGGTGGGGCCATTGGAAGAAGTGAACTTCCGCCGTTGCGGAAGGATTGGTAAAGTATCCTGTCCGTCGTTGCGGACGGCTAAGTGATTTCGCGTCCGATGTCAGAAGTCCGCCGACGTCCGACATAAGTGCCAATCGGAAGGGCTAGCGAAGTGGGCGTTCACCGTTGCAGGCGAACTGATGAAGTTTCCGTCCGCTATTGCGGAAGCCCCAATGGTTAAGTCTTCCAATGGGAGATTCCCCCGATCGCCGACACGTCAAAAAGGGTTAAGGCTCAAAGATAGTTCGCCGATCGGAAGAGTTGACGAAGTAGACGTCCGCCGTTGCAGATGAAAAGCGGTTCAGCATCCGATGTGAAGTCGGCCAATACGTTGCGGAAGATTGGAGCTTTCGGGGAGCCGCAGTTGCGGAAGGGTTGGAACTTCCAAAAAGCCGCCGTTGCGGAAGGTTAGAGCTTCCAGGGAGTCGATTCGACAGAAGGAAGAATGGTCCGGGAGCCGATTCAGCGGAGGAAAGAATGGGAAAGGAGCCGACGTCACGGCTGTGAAATTGGTTTGGGAGCCGATTCAGCGGACGTGATGATGGTTCCGGGAGCCAATACGTCGGATGGATAGATGAAGTGAGAGCCGATTCTGCAAGGGAGAAAATTTGACTTTTCCGTGAGATTTCCTAGTCGATTTCAACTGTTTTCAAAGGGATTTTTCAACTGTTTTTCAGGGGAATTTCAGGGCTGAAAATGAGAAAGAAGGCAGCGATCTTATGCGCCAGATTGCGTGAAAACCAATGTTTTACAAAAAATCCACAAGGGGGCAAGCCCCCTTGACCCCCGTCGTCCCTTGAGACAGCTATTCCATGTTTTGGGCAATTTAGTAAAACCAAAAATTCATAAAAGATGAATGGTGCAACGGAAGTGAAGTGGCTGAAGTTGGCACCCAGTCCAAATGCGGTGGTGTATAAAAATGCTAAGGTTTGCTGAAAGTCTTCATTTTTAGAAGGGGTGTGGTTTTCACATCCGAGGTCGGAATGACGCGTGTGAATAGGCGTTGGAAAGCTTATCCAGCAAGGAACAAGGATAAGTGACCGGAATCTGAGCACGGAGCAGCAAAGTGCTAATGATGGATTCTGTTGTCAAATGGACAAATTTGGACAGTTGCATGCCTAGGGGTAGCAAGGACTACAAAGTCAACCAGCTGCTGTGTGGAAAAGAAATTCCATAAGATGAGGGATTTGAAAGGGAAGTTTTCATTAAACCCTATCTTGCTGATTATAACTACATCTCCTACGTTTATGCTTAAAATGCATGAGGATATGTTCTGTATGAACCACTAATGATAATCATTGTTGTCACGTCCTCGGTTTTGACCCCGTTTGCATGATGTATATATTGTGATTAATCGTGGTGAGGAGCTCAAGGCAAAAGCCCCACCATCGATTTGGTTGTGTATGTTTCGGCAATGGGGATAATTACCGAAGGTATGTTGTGCTATCCGGCACATTTTAATATGGCATCATGTAAACACGCACATCAAATAAAACTAAAACCACAACCAGCTATGGCAGTGCAACGTTGAATGAAAAGGGCATGGTTCCAAAGGATAAGGGGTGGGGGATGTCAAACCTTGGTTATGGGGGAAAAACCCATGTTTTGTCACCTTTTCTTGTCTCATCCAACCTCTCCCAACCTCTTTAATGCTTCAGCTGGTGGTTGGGGCAGTTATTACTGAAGTGGTGGTGGTTGTGGCAGGCTGTCAGCCTTACCCATTTGCCCACTCCACCCATGTCTGTCCATTATTCTCCCTCACGCACTCTTCCCTGGTCTGTTCACTCACTCACCACGATTTTTGGTCTGTTGGCTTCTCACGCACAGGCTCTGGGCGATTTTAGTCTCACGCAGACATTTTCTGGAGCTCCACGAGTTGCTGAATCACCCACGCACTGTAATTCGCGTCCTTGCTGTTGTTTTGTTCATCCACGGGCAAAATCGGAGTTGTTTTCTCCTCACGCAGGGCCTCTACTGCTGGAATCCTCACGCAGAAAATTGGGTATGTCTTTCCCGTGCATTTTTCTGTTGGGTGCGAGTTTTTCCTCACGCACAAGATGTTTGGGTCGTTTTTCCCATGTAGAGAGCCGTGCTCGCTGTTTGTGTTTGGGGCTGTTGTCTTCCCCATGAGTTTTGTCGGCTGTGGGTTCCAATTTCGTCTTGGACCACTGTGGATTGCTAATTCGTGGGTTGAATTTCCCTGTTTTGGACTGTGGACTGTTGTTATCCTTCATGGTGTGTTGTGGCTGCTGATATACCCTGGTTTGGGTGCTGTTGTTGAGTTGTTTTGGCCACGTTAAGGCCAAAACCTACTCTGAGTTGCCTTATAGGCTGGAGCTGTGTCTACCCTTTCGTTTGGGACTGTCATCGGTCATTTTGCTTCTTCACAGGGTTGTGAAGGGAATTGTTTTGCTGCTGGTATGCAGTGGTTAGTCCCTTGGACTGTGCTGGCTTGGCTTGTTTGTTGACAGCCTGTGAAACCCAGCTGTGATTGGTTTGTTGTTTATGTCCCCTTGGCTATGTATAAGCCTGCAATTGACCCTTACTCCGAAGGAATCATGCCCAGCTCGGGGGTGGCAGCGTTGCTGAGAGATTAATGAGCAAGCTGGCCTATGGTTGGGTGGAACGTTGCAGCGACGTAGCTGGTTGCGGGTGGATTCTCCATCAAAAGATAAGTGCTGCTGTTTACTTCAGCTCTGTAATTTATACTGATGTTAAATGCTGGAAATGTGTTGTGTTGCTTCCGCTGTATGATTGAAGATAAATGCATCTGTGTATGCTTAATTCCAGCATTGTTTTCATTTGTTTTATGTTTTGGAGCCATTTTCCCCGGTTGTGTTGATGCGTTCATCGCGTTCTCTTCGCCGGTTGAGGGAAGGGGACGTGACAGAATGGTATCAGAGCGCCATGGTTGCAACAATGGGCCTCTATGGGCCATGAAAGTGCAGGGATAGATGCAGAACTTATTCTTGCCCAGCAGAAATCAGACTGGGAACTTCAAGAAAATCACCCAAGCGCTTGAACAGTTGGGTCATCGGAGGGCATAGTAGAGGGACTTCCACTGTGGCGGAAGGATTTGGCATTTAATAGTCCACCATTGCGGCTAGAAAAAGGGTTAGATCACCGATCCAGCAATGGAGCCGATCTCCGACGAAGGGGAAAATTTTGAGGAAATTTGGTTAAGTGTGAGCAGTCGGACCACTAAAGGAAGTGGAATTCCACCGTTGCGGGTGAGCTGGAGAAGTTTCTATTTGCCGTTGCGGGCGAATGGTTGAAGTCTCCCATCCGACCGTTGCGGAAGGATTCATGGAGTTAACCTCCGTCGTTGCGGGTGGAGCAACGATCTTCCCCTCCGATCGTTGCAGGTGGCGGAGTGATCTCACGTCCGATCCAAGAGTCGTCCGATCGCCGACGCCAAAGGGAGATCGAAAATTTGGCTAAGTGTCGGAACGATCGGAAGAGAGATTGGTCCGACGTCCGACGTTATGAGATTGGTTCGACGTCCGACATTCAGATTGTTGGAAGCGCCGATCGAAAGAGTTGGCGAAGTGGGAGTTCGTCGTTGCGGATGGATTGGCGAAGTCTCCCGCTCGCCGTTGCGGAAGGTAGAAGCTTCCGGGGAGCCGACGTTGCGGTTGGGAGATTGATGTGGGAGCCGACGTTGCGGAGGAAAGAATGCTCCGACGTCCGACGTTGCGGAGGAAAGAATGCTCCGACGTCTGCCGTTGCGGAAGGTTGGAATTTCCGGGGGAGCCGCCGTTGCGGCTGCGCAGATGAGTAGACCACCCGATTCGAAAGGCTTCCGACGACCGATCAGAGATACAGCCGACAACCGATTCGGCGGAGGAGAGAATGGTAAAGGAGCCGATTCGACGGAAGGGAGAATGGTGGAGGAGCCGATACAGCGGGTGTGATGATGCTCCCAAGAGCCGATACTGCGGAAGGCAGGATAGTTTTGGGGGCCGATTTCAACTAATTTCAGGAAGATTTTTCAGCTGTTTCTCAGGGAATTTCAGGGCTGAAAATGAGAAATGAGGCAGCGATCTAATGAGAAATGAGGCCACAAGGGGGCAAGCCCCCTTGACCCCCGTCGTCCCCCTGAGACAGTCGCTCTTGAGAGAAGAAGACTCTATGTTTGGGGAAATTTAGTCGAATCTAGAATTCATAAAAGATGAATGATGCAATGGAAGTAAGGTGGCTGAAGTTGGCACCCAGTCCAAAATGCAGCTGTGTGTAAAATGCAAAGGTTTGCTGAAAGTCTTCATTCTTAGAAGGGGTGTGGTTTTCACATCCGAGGTCGGAATGACAGATGTGGATAGGCGTTGGAAAGCTTATCCAGCAAAGAACGAGGATAAGTGACCAGAATCAAAGCACGGAGCAAAAAAAAAAAAAAGTACTAAGGATGGCCGCTGTTGTCAAATGGACAAATCTGGACAGTGCATGCCCAGGGGCAGCAAGGACTATGAAGCCAACCAGCTGCTGTGTGGAAAAGGAATTCCATGAGAAGATGAGGGGTTTGAAAGGGAAGTTTTCATTAGACCCTATCTTGCTGATTATAACTTCATTTCTTGATTTTATGCTTGAAATGCATGAGGATATGTATTGCATGCATAGGATATTGCAGGATTGGTAAGAATATTGAGAATTATATGTTCTGTATGAACCAATAATGATAATCATTGCTTTGATGTTGGCATTGGTGGACAAACCAACGATGACATGGACCCGGATGAATATGTTGCGGATGCTGAAATATGAGACCAGCAACCCTATGAAGAAAGGGATAAGGCAACAAGTCCATGACAATAATTGGTGAGCAAATTCTGCAATCTCCTGCAAAGGACCAACCAATTTGGTCATGTCAAGGGTGTAAGTACAACCCATGCAGGTAAAAGTTTGCTTATGACAAATTCCATGGGTTGGTCCAGGTAAGAGACCTCATACCATGTGGATATTGGAATGTAGAAAGGTATCATGCATATACATGTTAATGATATTGATGATAGTAATGCATCCTATATGAGTTAGTCATGGTTGGGCCATGGTATGGTTGAATGCATAGTATTCCTGAATCAATGCAAGGTAGCGTTGAATGGACATGCATTAAGAAGATTTTATGAATCTTGTTGTTATGCATTGAATGTATGCCTATGAAGGTGTGAATGACTGATTGCATAAGTATAGGTGCAAATGTTGTGATGCATTGCATGAATGCATTGAGATGAATGCATGTGATATTATAGAGAACTAATGACTGAAATGGTGAATTAATGATAATTCTGGAACTGTTTCGAAGGTTGCTATGAATGCAGGATAGTCATGATCAGTGGCTGCCAGAAATGCTCTATTGAAGAGCAAGGTGGTATGAATGATACGCTTATGAAGTAAGGAGTATCTAACCACTTCATTTAATTGCATGAATGATATGACTATACCTTGCAATATTAGTATGATGATGGTTGCATGAAGTAAATGAGCTTTGAGAACACTGATGTGACTAACCTTTGAAGTAATTGAAAATGCTTCAGTGATGGTTGTAGCAATGAGATAGTATATGCATCCAGACTTACCAAGTGTTTGGTTGATTGAAGCTCATGTTTCAGGTAGATTCTTTCGAGAATGGCATTGAGAGGTAAGGCCCTGACCAATGCCTGAATCTACCATGTAAAAGAGCTTGTTAGATTTGAATTGTGAGTTTCAAATATTGCTGACAACTACTAGTCACTATTGGCTTGCATAAGCTTGTGTTCAGATGTTGAAGCTTGTGTTTCAGGTAGATTATTTTAAGAATGGCATTGAGAGGTAAGGTCCTGACCAATGCTTGAATCTACCATATGATATGCATAATAGGTTGTTAGGATTCGAATTGTGAATTTCGGATTTGAGAAATTGCTGACAAGCACTAGCCATTGTTGGCTCGCATAAGCTTGTGTTTGGTTGTTTGAAGCTTATATTTCAGGTAGATTATTCCGAGAACGGCATTGAGAGGTAAGACCCTGACCAATGCTGGAATCTACCGTGTAAAAGAGCTTGTTAGAAGAAAATGCTGACCACTTATAGTCACCATTGGCTTGCACAAGATTGTGTTTGGTTGGTTGAAATTCATGTTTCAGGTAGATTCTTTCAAACATGACAGTGAGAGGTAAGTCCCTGACCACTGCCAAAATCTGCCATTTATGAGAAGAAGTCTCATGGTTGTGACAATTAGTTGGTACGGGTTGTTAAGTTCGAATTGTGGATTTCGGATTTAAGAGGTACTAACGACTACTAATCATTGTTGGCTTGTGTGAGATTGTGTCAGGAGGGACACATGGTAAGTGGGTATTCATGTTATGATAGTAAGCATAAAATTATAATGGGCATAGTAATGCTGCTTACAAGAGACCCACAAATGAGCAAGTCAATTTATGTAGTAGATAGAATCGCAAATTCTTATTGAATTCGATTGCTAATGTCATTGCTCGGTTATGAAACGATCAATTTGGATTGTAGTATTAGGTAATGACTGACTGTTTGGCTATTTGATGAATGTGTCAGGAGTACACACTGCAGGAAGATCATATGTGATGACCTGCAAGGGCCAAACATAATGGGAAGGCTTTCCCTTATCTTGGAAATGGGGTTCGGGTGAAACTCCATTAGACATTTTGAAAATGTCTCATCTGCACCGCATGTATGGTAATAACATGAGTGGGATGGTATGTGTTATGTCGGTAAGACAGGTGTGAATATGAAATGTAAATAGGAAGCAGGGATGGGGGCTTGGTTTGCTTAAACCTGGTGATTGGAAAACCACACAGACAGAGCTAGAGGGCTGAATTTCTTCTCCACAACCCCGGGATAGCACTAGAAGGGGATGCAGGGCCTGAGGGACTGTGTAGCAGAGAAGGGACTGATTCCTTGTGCTGGGTGTGTGTGTGGGTGTTATAGAAGTCATGCTAGTTCTGGTGTAGGTGTTCCTAGCTCTGCAGCAAGCTCACCAGCTTAGCATTCAGCTTTTCCCAACTCCTTGACGGTGCCTAACAGATATAAAGGCATGCTGCGACGGCAAATGGATAAGTGTTCTGTGACCCTTGCTATGAATATGCATGTTTAATTATTAAATTCCATATGCATAACATGTTTTGATTTATTTCCATGATGACCGATTGCTTGAGTATGCATAGGGCCTACATGACACACACCGGAAGAGAGTGCACACTTTTCCGATGTCAAGTCATGAAAGAGGGTTTTCAATATTGATTACACTTTGGGGAGTGGACGCACTCCTGGTGTCTCAATATTTGATAGTGAATGATATGAAATGTGATTACAGTTTTAGAGCAATGATGCTGATGAGTTTGCTTGTATTGCTTATGTTGCTTGTGTTGGCAGGCTAAAGGTAAAGGTAAATGGTTGATATAAGTGTATTGTTGATATAAGTGTATGTTGGTATAAGTGCATGTTGATATAAGTGCATGTTGATATAAGTGTATGTTGGTATAAGTGTATGGCGATATAAGTGTATGTGTCATTGTTGACATAAGTGTATGATGGGCTGTGAT